>SZWC01013773.1:14577-63076 GCA_023375785.1 Penium margaritaceum
GGGGTCTGTTTCCCCGGGGGAGGGAGGCCCCCCGCCTCCCCGAGAGAAGTCGCCTCGATTCCGATGCGATTCCTGGCCCACGGAATCGGAATCGTTAATACAACGAGGAATCGTGGAACCGCGGTTTTTTAATTGCGATTCCAACAACCGGTGTGCACCCTTAAGTAGGGCGCAACTAGGGTGCAACTAGGACACAACTAGGGCAGAAGTAGGGTGCAAAAATGACAAAATGAGGGTACAGCTAGGGTGCAACTAAGGCGCAAGTAGGATACAAGTAGGGCGCAAGTAGGGTACAACAAGGGCGCAACTAGGGCGCAACAAGGACACAACTAGGGAGCAAGTAGGACACAAGTAGGATGAAAGTAGGGTATAACTAGGGCGTAGCTAGTACACAATTGAGGCGTAACTAGGGTACAACAAGGGCGCAACTAGGGCGCAATTACGGCGTAAGTATGGCGCAAGTAGGACGCACGTAGGGCGCAACTAGGGCACAACTAGGGCACAAGTAGGACGCGAGTAGGGCGCAACTAGGGTACAACTAGGGTGCAACTATGGCGCAACTAGGATGCAACTAGGACACAAGTAGGGCGCAAGAAGGACGCAACTAGGATGCAACTAGGACGCAACTAGGGCGCAACCAAGGTGTAGCTAGTGCCCAACTGGGGCCCAACTAGGATGTAACTAGGGCACAACTAGGGTACAACTAGGGCACATCTAGGACGCAAGTAGGGCGCACGTAGGGCGTAGCTAGGGTACAACTAGGACGCAACTATGGTACAAGTAGGGTGCAAGTAGGGTGCAAGTAGGACGTAACTAGGACGCAACTAGGACACAACTAGGGTGCAACTAGGATGTAGCTAGTGCCCAACTAAGGCGCAACTAGGGCGTAACTAGGGCGCAACTAGGCCGCAACTAGGGTGCAACTAGGGCGCAACTAGAGTGCAAGTAGGGCACAACTAGGGCGCAACTTTGGTGCAACTAGGACACAACTAGGACACAACTAGGGCGTAACTAGGGCGTAGCTAGTGTCCAACTCAGGCGTAACTAGAGCACAACTAGGGTGCAACTAGGGCGCAATTAGGACGCAAGAAGGGCGCAAGTAGGAACAACTTGGATGTAAGTATGACACAAGTAGGGTACACGTAGGACGCAACTAGGGCGCAAGTAGGGCGCAACTAAGGCACAAATAGGGCGCAAGTAGGTCGCAACTAGACCACAACTAGGGTGTAACTAGGGCACAACTAGGGCGTAGCTTGTCCCCACCTGAGGCCCAACTAGGGCACAACTAGGGCGCAACTAGGACGCAACTAGGATGCAAGTAAGATGCAAGTAGGGCGCAACTAGGACACAACAAGGGTGCAATCATGACGTAAGTAGGGCGCAAGTAGGGCGCAAGTAGGGTGCAAGTACGGCGTAACTAGGGCGCAACTAGGGTGCAAGTAGGGCACAAGTAGGGTGCAACTAGGACGCCAGTAGGGCGCAACTAGGGTGCAAATATGGCGCAACTAGGGCACAACTAGGGCGCAACTAGGGCGCAACTAGGGCGCAAGTAGGGCGTAACTAGGGCGCACCTAGGGTGCAACTAGGACACAACTAAGGCGCAACAAGGGCGCAACTAGGGCACAACTAGGGCACAACTAGGGTAAAACTAGGGTGCAACTGGGGTACAACTAAGGTGTAACTAGGACGCAATTGGGGTGCAAGTAGGGGACAACTAGGGTGTAACTAGGACGGAACTAGGGAACAACTAGGGTGCAACTAGGACGCGACTAGGGTACAACTAGGGCACAACTAGGGCAGAACTAGGGTGCAACTAGGGCACAACTAGGGTACTACTAGGGTGCAACTAGGGTGCAAGTTGGGTGCAACTAGGGTGCAACTATGGCGTAGCTAGTGCTCAACTGAGGCGCAAGTAGGGTGCAACTAGGGCGCAACCAGGGCGCAACTAGGGTGCAAGTAGGACACAATTAGGACACAAGTCGGATGCAATTAGGGTGCAATTAGGGCGCAACTAGGATGTAACTAGTTCCCAACTGAGATGCAACTAGGACGCAACTCGGGTGCAACTAGGGCATTACTAGGATGCAACTAGGGTACAACTAGGGTGCAAGTAAGGCGCAACCAGGGTGCAAGTAGGGTGTAAACAGGGTACAAGTAGGACGCAAGTAAGGCATAAGTAGGGCACAAGAAGGGCGCAAGAAGGGTGCAACTAGGGCGTATCTAGGGTGTAACTAGGACACAAGTAGGGTACACCTAAGGTGCAACTAGGGTGCAACTAGTGCGCAAGTAGGGCACAACTAGGGCGCAAGTGGGATGCAAGTAGGATGCAACTAGGATGCAACTAGGGCGCAACTAGGTCGCAACTAGGATGTAGCTAGTGCCCAACTGAGATGCAACTAGGGTGCAACTAGGGTGCAACTAGGGTACAACTAGGACGCAACTAGTGCGCAACTAGGATGCAAGTAGGGCGCAACTAGGACACAAGTAGGACGCAAGTAAGGCAAAAGTAGGGCGCAAGTAAGGCATAAGTAGCGCACAAGTAGGGCGCAAGTAGGGTGCAACTAGGGCGCATCTAGGGTGTAACTAGGGTACAAAGTAGACACAACTAGGGTTCAACTAGGGTGCAACTAGGATGTAACTAGTGCGCAAGTAGAGCACAACTAGGGCGCAAGTGGGGTGCAAGTAGGACACAAGTACGGTGCAACTATGACGCAACTAGGGCGGAACTAAGGCGTAGCTAGTGCCCAACTGAGATGCAACTAGGGAGCAACTAGGACGCAACTAGGACGCAACTAGGGCGTAACTAGGACGCGACTAGGACACAAGTAGGACGCAACTAGGACGTCACTAGGGCGTAGTTAGGGTGCAATTAGGGCACAATTAGGGCGCAACTAGGGTACAACTAGGGTGCAACTAGGAAGCAACTAGGATGGAACTAGGGTGTAACTAGGGTGCAAATAGGGCTAAACTAGAGTTCAAGTAGGGCACAACTAGGGCGCAACTAGGACGCAACTAGGGCGCAAGTAGGACGCAACTAGGGCACAAATAGGTCATAGCTAGTGCCCAACTGAGGCACAACTAGGGCGCAACCAGGATGCAAGTAGGGCGTAACTAGGGCACAAGTAGGGCGCAAGTAGGGTGCAACTAGGCCGCAACTAGGGCATAGCTAGTGTCCAACTGAGGTGCAACTAGGACACAAGTAGGACACAACGAGGATGAAACCAGGGAATAACTAGAGCGCAAGTAGGGCGTAAGTAGGACGCAACTAGGGTAGAACTAGGGCACAAGTATGGCGCAACTAGGGCACATCTAGGGCGCAACTAGAGCACATCCAGGATGAATCTAGGGCGCAATTAGGGTACAACTAGGACACACCTAGTGTGCAAGTAGGGGGCAACTAGGGCACGACTAGGCCGCAAGTAGGGCACAAGTTGGGCGCAAGTAGGGCGCAAGTAGGGCGCAACTATGGCGCAACTAGGGCACAACTAGGACGCAACTAGGGCTCAACTAGGGCACAACTAGGGCGCAACAAGGGCGTAGCTAGTGTCCATCTGAGGCGCAACTAGGGCGCAACTAGGGTACAACTAGAGTCCAACTAGGGTAAAAATAGGGCGCAACTAGGACGTAAGTATGGCGCAAGAAGGGCGCAACTAGGGCACAAGTAAGGCGTAAGTAGGGCGAAACTAGGATGCAATCAGGATGCAACTAGGGCACAACTAGGGCGTACCTAGTGCCCAACTGAGGCGCAACTACGACACAACTAGGGTGCAACTAAGGTGCAACTAGGACGCAAGTAGGATGCAACTAGGGTACAAGTAGGACGCAACTAGGATGCAAGTAGGGCATAACTAGGATGTAACTAGGGCGTAGCTAGTGTCTAATTGAGGCGCAACTACGGCACAACTAGGGTGAAACTAGGGTGAAACTAGGGCGCAACTAGGACACAAGTAGGGCGCAAGTAGGGTGCAAGTAGGGCACAACTAGGATGCAAGTAGGGCGCAAATAGGACACAACTAGGGCGCAATTAGGGCGCATCTAGGGAGCAACTAAGGAACAACCATGGCGTAACTAGGACGCAACTAGGACATAAGTTTAGGACACAACTAGGGCACAACTAGGATGCAAGAAGGACGCAAGTTGGACGCAGGTAGGGCGCAAGTAGGGCATAAATAGAACACAACTAGGGTGCAACTAGGACGTAACTAGGGCGCAACTAGGACGTAGCTGGTGCCCAATTGAGGAGCATCTAGGGCACAACTAGGGTGCAACCATGGCGTAACTAGGGTGCAAGTAGGACGCAACTAGGGGGCAAGTAAGGCGCAACTAGGGTACAACTTGGGCGCAAGTGGGGCGCAACTAGGACATAACTTATGACATAGCTAATGCGCAACAAGGGTGAAGCTAGTGTCCAACTAAGGCGTAAATAGGTCGCAACTCGGGTGCAAGTGGGGCACAACTAGGACGCAAGTATGGCGCAACTAGGGCGCAAGTAGGGTGCAAGTAGGGCGCAACTAGGACGCAAGTAGGACGCAAGTAGGACGCAACTAGGATGCAACTAGGGTTTAGCTAGTGTCCAACTGAGGCGCAACTAGGGCACAACTAGTGTGCAACTAGGGCACATCTAGGACGCAAGTAGGATGCAAGTAGGACGCAAGTAAGGTGCAAGTAGAGCGCAACTAGGGTGCAACTAGGGTGCAACTTGGATGCATGTAAGGCGCAAGTAGGGTGCAACTAGGGCGCAACTAGGGCGCAAACAGGGTGCAACAAGGACGCAAGTAGGGTGCATCTAGGACACAACCAGGATGCAAGTAGGGCGCAAGTAGAACACAAGTAGGGCACAACAAGGGTGCAACTAGGGCACAACTAGGATGCAACTAGGGCGCAAAAAGGGTGCAACTAAGACACAAGTTGGACGCAAGTAGGGCGTAAGTAAGGTACAACTAGGACACAAGAAGGGCGCAACTAGGGGGCAACTAGGGCACAACTAGGGTGCAACTAGGACGCAACTAGGGTATACCTAGTGCCCAACTGAGGTACAAATAGGACGTAACTAGGGCGTAACTAGGGTGCAACTAGGGTGCAACAAGGACGCAATTAGGGCGCAAATAGAACGTAACGAGGGTGCAACTAAGGCGTAACTAGGACACAACTAGGGCGTAGCTAGTGCCTAACTGTGGCGTAACTAGGGTGCAACTAGGGCGCAACTAGGGTGCAACTAGGATGCAAGTTGGGCGCAAGAAGGGCACAAGTAGGGCACAACTAGGGCACAAGTACGACGCAAGTAGGACACAAGTAGGGTGCAACTATGGCGTATCTAGGGCACAACTAAGGTGCAACTTAGCCCAACTAGGACGCAAGTAGGGTGCAAGTAGGCCACAAGTTGGGCACAACTAGGACGCAAGAAGGGCACAAGTTGGACGCAGGTAGGGCGCAAGTACGGTACAACTAGGGCACGATTAGGACGCAACTAGGGTGCAACTCAGACACAACTAGGGTACGACTAAGGCGCAACTAGGACGTAGCTAGTCTCCAACTGAGGCGCAACTAGGGCACAACTAGGGTGCAACTAAGGTGCAACTAGGGCGCAACTAGGACGCAACTAGGGTGCATGTAAGGCATAACTAAGGCATAATTTGGGCGTAACAACGGCGCAACTAGGACGCAAATAGGACATAGCTAGTACGCAACTAGGGCGAAGCTAGTGCCCAACTGAGGCACAACTAGGGTGCAACTAGGGTGCAAGTCGGGCACAAGTAGGGCGTAACTAGGGCACAACTAGGGTGCAACTAGGGCGCAACTAGGGTGCAACTAGGGCACAACTAGGGTATAGCTAGTGCCCAACTGAGGCGCAACTAGGACGCAACTAGGGCGCAACTAGGGTGCAACTAGGGCACATCTAGGACACAACTAGGACGCAAGTAGGGCGCAAGTAGGATGCAAGTAGGGCACAACTTGGGTGCAACTAGGGTGCAAGTGGGGTGCAACTAGGGCACAGCTAGGGCACAACTAGGGTGTAGCTAGTACCCAACTGAGCCGCAACTAGGGAGCAACTAGGGCGCCACTAGGACGCATCAAGTACACATGTATGACACAAGTAGGACGCAAGTAGGGCGCATTAGGTCGCAATTAGGATGCAACTAGGGCACAACTATATCGCAAATAGGGTGCAACAAGGGCACAACTAGGAGCAGAGCACAGAGTCTGACTCCTCAATGGGAGCAGGCTCTGTAAGGAGAGCTTGACGCTCTTTTTTAGCATGGCATCTACGAGCTTGTTGATCTTCCCCAAGACGTAAGGGAGTGGCCGCAAAATGGGTATATTGGCAAAACCTAAATCCGGACAGCACTGTTGAGCGTTAGGAGGCAAGACTAACCGTAAAGTGCTTTTCTCAAGTCCCTGGGATCGGCTTTGATGAGACGTTTGCTCCAGTGGGTCGCTATGCCAGAGCACTGCTCAGGCTGGTGGCCGAGCATGACTAGGAGCTACTATAGAAGGATTTCAACAATGCCTTTCTCCATGGCAAACATGAGGATTAAATCTACATGGTGCAACCACCTGGCTTTGCGGATGGCAAAAATCTAGTGTGGCACCTGCACAAGGCCTTGTGTGGGCTCAAGCAGTCCCCACGCTACTGGAACCAAAAGATCACAGTGACCCTTGAAAAAGGAGATTTCAGGAGAAGCACTGTAGACCCTGCCTTGTTCCTCAGTGCCCCCTCTGGACCGCTTGTTGCTATCCTTGTCTATGTGGACGACCTCCTAATTACCTCTCCAGACGCCGCAGCTGTCAAGGCCACAAAATCTCTCTTGCAGACAAATTACAAAATGAAGGACCTTGGCCCAACTTGTGTCTTCCTGTGAATGGAGCTAGAGCGTGATTGCTCACGCCGCACCTTCCACGTCCATCTTTCTCCGTATGTCCGTAGCCTGGGGGAGCGGTTTGGACCGCTCCTCACTACTATCCCGTCAGCTTCTATACCTATGACCCCAATGGATCAATTACTTCTAAAGTCCTGAGAGCCATAAAAACTGGGGGAGATGGTGGATGTGACAGACTATCTCATAATCATTGGATTCTTGATGTACCTTGCTATGACTAGTCGTGCTGATGTTGCCTTTGCTGTGAATTTTCTCTCTCAATTCTCCTAGTGCCCCAGAGAGCACCATCTTGATATGGCGCTACGTGTGGTACGTTATGCACTCTCTGCACCTCTTGTCGACGGGTTCACTGACAGTGACTGGGAACATGACTCTGATACACAAATTAGAACGTGATACATCTTCATGATTGCTGGGATGACAGTCTCATGGACAAGTGGAAAACAAGGGTGCATTTCCTGCAGTATCATTGACGCTGAGTATGTGGCTCTTGGTACAGGTATGTGTGAAGCTGTCTGGCTCTGTTGCCTCCTACAGCAGCTACGTATCCCCTTTTGTTGCAGCAGTCTATGGTGTGACAATCAAGGCACAAAAGCCATCGCAGAAAACAACTGCATGCCCCATTCATGCACCAAGCACATCAACATTGAGCACCACTATGTTCGTAAATGCATAATGCTCGTATTGTTCGCATCGCTTGGATGGACACACGGTCACGGAGAGCAAACTTTCTCACTGAGGCCCTCAGCCAAAATGTCTTCAAGTGTGTTTTCCATGCTGTTGCCCTCACCTGTCCCCATGACCCAAGATGAAGCGCTTGATGTTTTCCTATCTCGTTGTATCCCTCATACTTAAAATCTTGTGTGTGCCATGCCTCATTGTCTGTGACATGTTTGCCTACGGGTCATGGGGGAGTGTTGGAGTCTCGTTTGCTACTCACATCTCTATTCCTTCTTGTCTCACTATTCATGGCATACACACATGTACACATTGAGTGACCATGACCTCACCTATGGATACATCACTAGAGCGCACCTTGGCTACTGGTTTTGCCTCATCAAGCACTCGACAAGCTATCCAGGAGTGCCCTTTGGCACAGGAATCATCCACATTTGACTGTCTTGATTTGATGTAGTAGATGCTAGGGCTCGTATATTCTGACTGCCGATCCTTACATCATGGTGACTTGCTTTGGTCTATTTTTCCACTCACATCTCTATTCCCTCTTGTCTCACTATTCATGGCACACACACATGTACACATTGAGTGACCATGACCTCATCTAGGAATACATCACCAGAGTGCACCTTGGCTACTGGTTTTAGCCTCATCAAGCACTCGACAAGCTATCCAGGAGTGGCCTTTGGCATAAGAATCTTCCACATTGGACTGAATTGATTTGATGTAGTAGATGCTAGGGCTCATAAATTCGGGGTGTTTTGGGGGAGCTGCGTGATTATCCGGAGTGCTGATCCTTAGGGGGCCGCCGTGTCATCCTGTGGCTGTGCATTGGTGAGAAGCCACCCTCGGTAAATTCAGAGAGGTCGGACTCCTCCTCCGGGTGGCGATGTATGCTCACTCGAGCATCTGCTCGATGTCGGTGTACACTCACCGATCTCTTACTCTCGTCCTCCTGAACTCTTTCTCTTGTCTCTCATGTAACTCAACTTTGCAAGTCAAGTGCTTACCACAAACATGGCGTGTGACATATTCTATCTGGCACCCGCACGTGCATGGTAGCTTGCAAGCAACATAGACTAGTCACTACAATAACAGCATTGTCCAGTGAATGCACTTGCACGCACGCAAGGCAGGTGCAAGAACATGGGTGAGGGAATATAGAAAACTCCTAGACAATTTTCTTTGTGATAAATTACATTGCATAACACAATGACGGTGATTGCAAATCTGGAGAGATGGTGAAGAAACCCTTGGAAACGTGACAGTTAGATTGAACAATGAGTGAGAGAGAGGGATATCTCCTCCCCCCTCAGTCAGGCCATCGTACGCGTAAACTACGCAACGGCTGACCCATGAGAATATCTACGAACTACCAAATAGGAACCGGACCGATCCCGACAATGGTATGGGGCACTCGGGTGGTCGAATGAAAAATTGAAAGTAGTAGCGAAAACAGAAAAACAAGCTCTCTATAAGTAAGCTGACAAAGAGCAAAACTGTTGGTGCCGATAAACTGGCCCTTGTGAATTGGCCTACGAGGAAATTGTTTTGTGCACATAGGAATGTTCAAGATGAGGGAGAGACCACCAAGGTAGCTGGCAACCACTGTAGCCTGCCTGCATGTGAATGGTGTCAAGTCCAGAGGTCACCAAGACTTACATCACAACACCCTTCCATGATTCGCACACGCGAGACGCCATAAGTGGACAAGGGGCACTGACAGGCAACAACGAGCCAAAAGTGGAAACAAGGAGCCATAGCAATGCAAGAACGAACAACATAGGGGCAGTACTAAGGGTGAAAGAGTGGGAAGAGACAGAGATACATCAAGCATGATCAGCACGGAGAGACTGGTGACCAACAGCATACACAACCACCTTGAAATTCCCACTGCAGAGAGTCTTGGTGAGAAATTCACGACGTTGCTGATGGGTGTCAGCTCCAATCAGGAGCACATCACCAAGCTGGAAAACCTAGGCAGCAGGTTGAGGCAGCAGCGTTGTTGATGCAGCGTGCGGGCTTCCAAGCTCGTTGCTTAAGTCAGCTGCCCCCTCAGTCTGCTGCTCTAGAGTCTAAGTCTGGAAGCTCTAGGTTTGTTACTCAGAAACGCGCATGCCAGTGTTAGCGCCAGAAAGCAGCTGAAAACTGAAAGTAACTGATTAGGAATGAAGAATAAGCAACAATGGGAGACCCCTCCAAGTTCTAGTTCCCCCCCACTAGTGTAGAACTTGTTACTCGGCTAACCAGTCAATCAGAAAATAGTCCTAGACCTATTTTCTGGCAGGCAGGGTTTTCTCGGTGAGCCCTGCCAGACGCCCGCTGCCCAAAACCCGGGCGTCGTCCGTTTTGCCTGAAAACTGGACCATACCATAACACTGATGCTGCAAACGCAGTCGTGCGGTCAGAATCAGCTAGAAAAAAAAAAGCAAAGAGTTATGGCTGCCCGAACCCGGGCAGTGCCTACGACACGTCAAGCAGGGCCACACAGCAGGAGACATGGACCCTAGGCATAGCACGATGATGCAGACGCAATGCCACAACCAGAAAAAAACTGAGTGCATGGAAACAGCATCTGCAGTGGCAATGACCGCCGGCGGCCCGACCGCCGCGGAGGCCTGCCGATGGAGCTGAGCGCATCGCCGTAGGAAGGAGGCTTCAGCGAACGGTGTGTGGGCCTCAGCGCGCGTCGGCTCCACCGAGCGACACTCCAGCAGCGTCGAGTCTCGCCGTCAGTCATCTGCATGCCGATGTACACAAGCCGGGAGGACACAACAGAGTACAATGAGAGATGCGCGAAAACCAACACTCTCCCATGACTCACAGGCGTAGTGCACATGTGCGAGCAGAGACACAGAAAACCACCAGACTCCCCCAGACCACGCAGAGATGCAAGCAGGGACAAAGAGAGCAACTCACGGACGCAGGCAGACCGGACTCACAGCCTTCTTGAACGAGTCACGCTTCACTGCCTTGGTCAAGAAGTCAGCCAACTGTCGTGCTGTCTCAACCCACACAATGCTGATGCTGGCGTCATGCAACAACGAACGCACATAGTGATACTCACCGTTCATGTGCTTTGTGTGTGTGTGATGCACACCGTCATTGTCAACGATGGCCATGGCACTCTCATTGTCACAATGCAACGTGATGGATGCGACAGGTTGACGCAACTCAGACAACAAACGATGCAGCCACACACTCTCACACGCGCCTTAGCCAAGAGCCACGTACTCAGCCTAAGCAGTGCTACATGCAATGCACCCCTGCTTGCCACTACGCCAGGACACAGCTGTGCCGCCAATCAGAAAGATCCAGCCTGTGCGACTCTTACCGTCTGGACTGCCGGCCCAATCACTGTCGTTGTATCCCACCGTGACCACAGACGAATGACGGCGGAACATGAGACCTCGCCGAGGAGTCGAGACAACATAGCGCAGTACTCGGATCGCGGCCTCGTAGTGGAGGTGACGCGGCTCCTGAGAGAACTGGACCAAGAGGTTGACGGTGAACGCGATGTCTGGGCGCGTTGTCGTCGCCAGGAACATCAGTGACCCGATGACTCGCAGGTACGTGGTCACGTCAACTGGGTTCCCCACAACAGCTGGGTCAGGACACTTCAGCTTCACCTGGCCATCGGGTGACATGGGTGAGGATGCGCTTGGCACAAGTGGCAGGTCCTCCACAAAGCGGGTGGACAGATTTTGCACATAGGCGGCCTCGTGGATGTGCAGGACGCCCTGGGAGCGATGATGCTCGAGCTCCATGCCCAGGAAGACTCTGGCAGATCCGAGATCCTTCATCTGGTAGGCGGCGTGCAGCAAGTCCTTGACGCGCTGGATGGCAGCCGTGTCTGGCGACGCAATGAGGAGATTGTCGATGTAAACCAGAACAGCGGCGAAAGTCTGGCCTCGAGGACTGACAAACAGTGCGGGGTCAGGGGTGTTGTGCTTGAGTCCGCCCCGAAGGAACGTGCTGCTGATTTCTTGGTTCCAGCACCAAAGCGACTGCTTCAGGCCATAGAGGGCCTTACACAGTCGCCAGACTCTCCCAGTGCCGTCGCTGAAGCCTGGCGGCTGCACCATGTAGAGCTCCTCACCCTCCAGTGAGCCATGGGGAAACGTGTTGCTCACATCCATCTGATGCAGCTCCCACCCATGTTGGCTGACCAGGCTGAAGAGCACCCGGCTAGTGGAGAACCGGCTAACTGGGGCAAAGATGTGGTCGTAGTCAACCCCAGGAATCTGGGCAAACCCCTTGGCTGTAAGGCGGGCCTTGTACTTGTCCAAGGATCCGTCGGGCTTCCACTTGCACCGAAAAACCCACTTGGCGCCGATGGCCTTCCGACCTGGAGGAAGGTCGACGATGTCGTACACATGGTGTTGTCGGATAGCAGTGAGCTCATTGGCGTAGGCAGCGTCCCAGTGTGCGGCCTCAGGAGAGGCTCGTGCCTCGCGTAGGGTGGCTGGGTCCATCGGGCGTGCTGTGGAACGGACTGAGAGAGCGTGTGCATCTCGAGCCCCTGGTGGGATGCGCGCGAGTGCAGCTACAACAGCGTGCCGATGCTCATGATGGAGCATGGCGTAGCCCAGTGCGGAGCCCGGGTGAAGGTCTACAATGATGGCCGAGGTGGTCAAGCCGAGGGCCTTGGTGCCAGGGTCCCCACTCACGACCGTGGGAATGGAGGAGACACGTGGAGCCACGGGGGGTCGAGGCGCCACGGAGCGTGGTGCGACAGTCCGCACGCTCGTCGACGGTCTGGGTCGGAGGCTGCCGCCTGGGCCACATGTGTAGCGTGGGAGGGCAGGAGATGGCACTGAGTCGGAAGGGCCAATGGAGGCAGACGGGGTTGCTGGTCCGGAGGGGCCAGCGGATGCAACCGGGACAGCTGGCCCGGATGGGCCAGCGGACGTGACTGGAGCTGCTGGCCCGTAAGGGCCAGCGGACACGACTGGGGCTGTCGGTCCGGAGGGACCAGCGGACGCGACTGGGGCTGCTGGCCCGGAGGGACTGGCGGGCCCGTTTGGGACCGCCAGATTGGAGGGGCCAACGAACACGACTGGGGCTGCCGGCCTGAAGGGACCAGCGGACGCGTCTGGGGCTGCCGGCTCGGAGAGACCAGCGGACATGACTTGGGCTGCCGGCTCAGAGGGACCAGCGGACACGACTGGGGCTATTGTCCCAGAGGGACCAACGGACGCGACTGGGGCTGTCGGCTCAGAGGGACTGGGGGATTTGTCACCCGGAAGCGACAGGACGGAGGACGGACTCACTCCCCCACGCGACGGGATAGACACAGACGAGCCGGAGCGAATGAGGTCGCGAGGAAACAGGTCCTCGAAGAAGAATGCATCCCGGTACTCGACAATGCAGTGCCGGGAGGGATCCCAGAAGCGCCAGGCCTTGGACTGACGAGAGATACCGAGGAAGGTGCAGGGACGTCTGCGGGGGGTGAGCTTGCCACCCTACTGCGGGGCGGGCAGCCACACCACGGCCACGCAGCCCCAGACGCGAGCCGGGCGGAGGTCAACGCGCTGACCGCACCAATGCTGGTAAGGCGTGGACTGGCGGGGAAGGGGACCGTGGGGAATACGGTTCCAGACCCAGGTCATGTAGGCCATGGCTTCAAAGTAGAAGCCATCGGAGAGACCGGACTCGACCCACATGGTGCGGACGGCGTCGCCCATGGTACGATTCCACCGTTCGGAGACACCGTTCTGGGCGGGCATGTAGGGCGCGGATGTCTCATGGTGGATGCCGCGTGAGGCGAGAAAGGTCGTGGCCACGTCCATGTACTCACCACCGCGGTCGGAGCGAAAGCGGCGAAGAGGGCAGCCACACTCGCACTCCGCAAGGACACGCCAGTCCTGGATGGTGCGGGCGACATCGCTCTTCTGCCGAAGGCAGAAGACCCAGCGGTAGCGAGAGTAGTCGTCAGTGAGGGTGAGGACATAGCGGTCGTGCTCGTTGATGGACTCGGTGGGGAGAGGACCCATGACATCCGAATGGACATGGTCAAGAGGGGCGGACGCACTAGAGGAAGACAAAGGGTACGTGGACCGGTGCATCTTCCCCTGAGCGCAATCAATGCACTCAGTGGGGCACGGGAGGGGGAAAGTCTCCGGGTCAAGGCCATTGGCCGGCTGGGTGCAGAGCATTTTGTCTACGGCGGCAGAGTGGACGTGGCAAAGGCGGTGGTGCAAGAGGCGAATGTGCGAAGGAGAAAACGTGTTGGTGACAAACACATGGCCTATGGTGGCCGACGGGGAGGAGACGGAAGGGGAGGAGGAGAGGCGGGGCACATGCCACAGGTTGCCACGGGCGGTGGCGTGCAGTACTACGAGACCAGACGGACGCAACGACACAGTGCCAACACCACGCGAGTGCACAACGTCCATGCTCATGCGGTCAAGTGCAGTAACGGACAGGAGGCTGAGCTCGAGACTCAGGATGAAGAGGACATCGGTTAGAAAGACGTCACTGGCAAGACCACGGAAACGAAGAACGCCAACACCGTGGACAGGCAACACCTGTCCGGAGCCCGTCCGGACACCGGAGACATCGCCTACAGGACCGAGCATACTGAAGGCCTCACGAGAGGTTGTCATGTGATGCATGGCCCTGGAGTCGATGATCCAGGTGTCAGCGTGGTCCTCGACCGGGGTCGCCAGATCGCTAACGGTCACATGGGAGCAAGCAAAGGACGCACACGCGGTGGAAGGAGGCGCGAACCGAGAATGCCAATCGTCAAGCCATACAACGTTGTCATAGGAAGGGGTAGAGGAGACCACGGGAGACGATGCGACAGACGAGGAAATGGGACACGACTGTAGATCAGTCTCAATCATGCAAGGCGGGGCAGGAGAGCAGGAGGTGATGCAACTCGCACTTCCCTGGGGAGGAGGGCGCATCAGGCCGAGCTGGAGCGCAATGAACTGCTCTAGCTGACGCTCACGGGAGGAAGGCCCGGGAGTGTAGACCGAGTGCAGAGTGACGACACCGGAGCCCGGGTAAGGGAGGGACAGTGCCGGTGACGGGAACGAAGACGCCGATGGCTGTGGGTAGTATTGTTGCGGCGCGGGTGTCTACTGGACTGGCGGAGCTGTCGGAGTGGCGGAACTGCTAGACGAGGTCGAAGTATCAGGGCCAGCAGTAGCAACGGCGGCAAAGGCGAGACGGCGCTCCTGCTGGCGACGCATGGTGGTGGTGACGCGCGCCTCGTCTGTCGGGAGAGGGCACGTGTACCACCCGTGCCCGGGCTGGCCACAGTTGTGGCAGACTGAGCCACCACCGCTGGACCCAGTCGACGGTTGCTGCTGCTGCTGTTGCGGCGGACCCTTGCCTTTCTTGTTGCGGCTCTTCTTCTTCTTCCTCGAAGACGATGAGGTAGCTGCAGTAGGGGAGACGACGGCCACGGAGGCAACGGCAGGGGAGGCGACGGCAGGGGATGCAAGAGCCTCCGTGCGATGGAGCTGGGACTCCTGGTGGGCTTCCTCAATGCGAAGGAAGAGCTCGTATACCCAGGGCATGAGGGTGCCCTGAGCCGCCATGGTGGAGAGGAAGTCCTGGTGGTAGTGCATGAAGACGTCCGTGTACGCGCTGGTGGCGCCGCGCTTGATGGTGAGGAGCGCAGACAGAGGGGGTGGAGCAGATTTGCCGAGGCGACAAAGGATGTCCTCCGCCCGGTGCCAGTAGGCAATGACCGTCTCGGTCTCCCCCATGTGCATGGAGTTGAACTCCCGGAGTAGACGGCTGATCTCAGCGTTGCTGGACAGGCGATGGGGCCTGGTGAGGACGTGCCATGCGGCTGCAGGGTCTGGGATGTCGCAAGAGGTGAAGTCGCCGAGGAAAGGCTCTAGGGCCAGGCGGGAAGCTGGACGGGCGATTGGGACGAGGGCACATACGGCGCGACTAGCGTCATACAGCTGGTCGGCCTGGGTGGAGTCATAAGGGAGGGTGTAGTATGTCCACAGGCCCTCACCTTGCGCCCAGATCCGGAAGCTGAGCTCCCAGCTCCGGAACTGCTCGCCGGCCTAAAGCGGCGGCGGCGGCGTCTCAAAGTCCTTCTGCCTTCGGCCAGCGCCCAGAGCGGGGCCAAGGACGGAGGTCACTGTCTACCACTGGCGCTGAGTCTGCTGCTGTGCCAGGTAGTACGTGGCAGCAAACACAGCTGGGCTGGCGTGCCCTGGAGGGATGAACGACGGCGGCGCACTGGTGGCAGTCTGAGAGGCTACTGGCTGTAGCGCTGCAAGCTGCTGCGTGAAGGCGGCGAGCTGTTGCTGAAGTGCAACCAGGGGGTCAGGGTTGCCGCCAACAACACCAGTGGACTTCTGCTACTGCTGCTGCTGCAGTTGCTACAAGAAAGGGGGGCAAGGGGTCCTCCCAATAGAGGAGGACCCCTCCCCACCGGGACTACCAGCAACGGTCTGGTGTCCCTTGTTTTTTGTCTTTGTGTTGCTGATATCAGCAGTGGCTTGGGACGGTGGGAATTCTACCCATCCCTTTGGTTGTCTTCCTCCTTCCCTTTCTCCCCCTTTTGTTTTTTTTATGATGATGTCAGCAGTGACGTCAGTAATGACGTCAGCAATGGGATGCTGATGTCAGCATCGGCGGTTGTTGGGGCCGCTGCTGCTGCTGCTGTTGCTGCTACTGCTGCTGTTGCAGCCGCTACAACTGCTGCTGCTACTACTACTGCTGCTGCTACAGCTGTTGGTGCTGTTACCGCTGTAGCTGCTGCTGCTGCTAATGCAGGTGCTGCTGCCGCTGCTACTGCTGCTGCTGTTGCTACAACTGCTGCTGCTGCTACTGCTGCGGCTGCTATTACTGCTGCTGTTACTGTGGCTGCAGTTGTAGTAGTAGCTTTTGCTACTGTGAGCTGCTGCGGCTGCTGTGGCTGCTGTAGCCCGCTGCTGCTGCTGCACGCTGCTGTAGCTGCTGCGTGCTGCGGCTGTTGCTCGCTGCTGCTGCGGGCTGCTGCTGCAGGCTGCTGCTGCGTGCTGCGGGATGGGGGATTTTTTTTCCTCCTCGTATTTTTTCTGTTTTTCCTGTCATAGCGGACAGTCGCCCGCTGTCTGCTACGAGCAGCGGGCTGCTGCTCGCTGGAAGCAGCAAGTTGCTGCTCGCTGGCAGCAGCAAGTTACTGCTCGGTGGCAGCAGCGGGCTGCTGCTCGCTGCTCGCTTGGTGCGAGCTGCGAGCAGCAGCAGCCGCGGTTGGCTGCTGCCAGCAGCTGCTCGTTGCTTCTGCTGCTGCAGCTGGCTGCTGCTGTGGCTCGCTGCTGCGACTGCAGCAGCCCGCTACTGCTGCTACACACTGTTGCAGCTGTTGCATGCTGGGGCTACTGCTTGCTGCTTCTGCGGGCTGCTGCTGCAGGCTGCTGCTGCGCGCTACTGCTGCTGCTACTGCTGCTTCGAGCTGCTGCTACGTACTGCTGCGAGCTGCTGCTTCTGCTTGCTGCTGCTGCTGCTGGCTGATGCTGCCACTGCTCGCTGCCGTTTCCTGCGGCCGCCGCTGCTACAGGTTGCTACTGCTGCATGCTGGTGCCAGTCATTGCACCTGGGTGACGTTGCAGTGTACGTCGTCGCCCGCAGGTGTCAGACACGGCCTGCCTCTCATCTCCTCGCGTCCCGCGTGGGGGTCAGTGCTGTCGAAAAATTTTGGCAGCATTTCCCCTGGCCTAGTGGCCGTGGGAAAAATCTGACGCCGCCACCAGGCGGGTCAATGTTGCCGGAAAAAATCCGGCAGCATTTCCCCTGCACTGGCGCGTATGGGGGTCCGCCGGCGTTGTCTGGCACCTGTTCGCTAGTCTTCTGCTGCTGTTGCTACGCTCTGGCTCTGATACCAAGCTGGAAAACCTAGGCAGTAGGTTGGGGCAGCAGCATTGTTGATGCAGCATGCGGGCTTCCACGCTCGTTGCTTAAGTCAGCTGCCCCCTCAGTCTGCTGCTCTAGAGTCTAAGTCTGGAAGCTCTGGGTTCGTAACTCAGAAACGCGCGCGCCAGTGTTAGTGCCAGAAAGCAGCTGAAAACTGAAAGTGACTGATTAGGAATGAAGAATAAGCAACAATGGGAGATCCCTCCAAGTTCTAGCTCCCCCCCACTAGTGTAGAACTTGTTACTCAGCTAACCAGCCAATTAGAAGATAGTCCTAGACCTATTTTCTGGCAGGCAGGGTTTTCTTGGTGAGCCCTGCCAGACGCCCGACAGCCCAAAACCCGGGCGTCGTCCGTTTTGCCTGAAAACTGGACCATACCATAATACCAACGCTGCGAACACAGTCGTGCGGTCAAAATCAGCTAGAAAAATAGCAGCAAAGAGTTATGGCTGCCCGAACCCGGGCAGTGCCTACGACACTCAGTGACGTCAAGCAGGGCCACACGGCAGGAGACATGGACCCTAGGCATAGTACGACGATGCAGACGCAATGCCACAACCAGAAACAAAGCTGAGTGCATGGAAACAGCATATGCAGTGGCAGTGACCGCCGGCGGCCCGACCGCCGCGGAGGCCTGCCGATGGAGCTGAGTGCATCCCCGTAGGGAGGAGGCTTCAGCGAATGGTGCGTGGGCCTCAGCGTGCGTCGGCTCCACCGAGCGACACTCCAGCAGCGTCGAGTGTCGCCGTCAGTCATCTGCAGGCCGATGTACACAAGCCGGGAGGACACAACAGAGTACAATGAGAGATGCACGAAAACCAACACACCACACGTAATACATTTACGGACAAAGTGATTTTTTCTATTGATGTGCTTTGTGCGAGTGTGATGCATGCTATCATGCTTAGCGGTGAGGTGAGTGCTTTCATTATTGCAGCAAAGAGTGATGCAGCGAATGGGCTGGTCGAGCTATTGCATGAGACGACACAGCCAAATTCTCTCATGGACACCCTCAACCAAAGAGACATGCTCAGCCTCAGTCAAGCTGAGCATGACACAACCTTGCTCTTTGCTCTTCCAGGAAATCGTGGTGATGCCAATGAGGAACATATAACCTGACCGGCGACGCACGTCACGATCCTGGACCCAATCACTGTCTGTGTATCCATCAATGACAACAGAGGGCTATGTGCAAAAACACAAGCAGAGATGGGGTGTGGACACGACGTAGTGGACGACATGCAACATTGCCTTGACATGGAGGCGACATAGGCACGAGGAGCACTGGGACAAGAAGTTGACTGTAAATGCAACATTAGCACGTGTGGTAGTGCCAAGAAACATCAAAGATCTGATGACTTGGAGGTAGGTCGTAATGTCAACCTGCTCCCCCAAGTGCACAGGGTCAGCGGTCTTCAAAATTCATCGCCCAGTAGGTGTCATGGACATAGATGCATGGGGAATACCAGCGAGGACATTGGCTGCCTGATGCACAGTGAGTATGCGATGCTAGCGGCCACACTGAATCTCCATGCTCAAGAAGAAATGAGTAGGGCCAAGATCCTTCATCTTGTATGTGGACTGGAGGAGGTCTTTTACAGCCTCGATGGGCTGTAGATCCGATGAGGCGATGAGGAGATCATCTACATAGACCAAGATGGAAACGGACGATACCGCAAGGTCATAGACGAAGAGAGCAGGGTCAACTGGACTACGATTGTAGCCATCGCGCTCAAGGGTGGTAGAAATCTCCAGATTCCAGCAGCGTGGAGACTGCTTTAACCCGTACAATGTCTTGTGAAGGCACCGGATGCAGCTAGTACCATCGTCAAAGCCAGATGGCTCAGCGAGGTAGATCTCCTCATCAAGGTGTCTGTGTGAGAATGCGTTCTTGACGTCCATTTGGTACAGTTCATAGTCATGATGTGCCACCTGGCTCAATCGTGTCTTGGCAGTGGTGTATTTCCCCGTAGGGACAAACATGGCATCGTAGTCGCAACCAGACACGTGAGAAAAGACCTTGGTAGTGAGGCGAGCCTTGTAGAGCTCAATCGTGTCATTGGATTTACGCTTGCACTGGAACACCCAACGTGTGGCAATGACTTTTTGACCAGGTGGGAGGTCCACCAACTCATAAACACAATGCTTTGTGATTGCATCAAGCTCCTCATCCATAGCCTATTCCTAGAGAGATGCATCTGGGACGGATCGGGTCTGGTGGACGGTGTCCGGATCAGGCGAGAGATTCGAATCGCCACAAGAAGTAAGTTCAATGGTGACAGAGGTGTGAGGCACGGTAGGACTAGACCCTGCGACGGTGAAAGCATGGAGGAACTCGTCCGTGATCATGGAATAGCCGACAGCTGAGTCGGGTTGGACAACAGTCGTTGCCAGACCAAGCACATTCAGACCAGTGGCAGGAGCAGGCGGGTCAGTGGAAGGGGCCAAGGTCGGGCCAGACGGACGGGCAGACACTAACTGACTGGCGAAGGGGAAAAAGCGAGAGGAGGACTGCAAGGGACACAGGCGCCCACCTGGAGCCCGACGGACGAGAGTGGAGGGGCTAAGGGGTCCGCCGCGGAAGGAACCAGCAAGGGATGAAGGTAAACAGGAGATGCGCCAAATGATGTAGGCAACGATGCAGGTGAGTATGTAGGAGATGATGCTGGCGATGAAAAAGAGATAGCACCAGGTGATGTCACGGGTAGTAAAACAGGCGCAAATGTGGAGGAGGAAGTGGATGCGGACATAGACAGGGAGGCAGGCGGCAATCCAGGTGCCAATGATGCAGGCAATGATGCAAGGAGAGACACAAACGTGGGTGCCATGACGGACCTTGGTGGGGGTACAGATGAGACGGGAGGCACATGGGAGTGCGGAGAGCCGCGCGAGGGCCAGCCGACCCAAAATCTCTTGGCAACATGTGAGACCGGTCTAATAAAGGGGACGCGATGGACAATGTTGTGGATAAACTTGCTCTTGAAGAAGAGAACCTCACATGACTCAATGACAAGACGATTCTCAGGATCCAAGAAATGCCACGCCTTGGACTGTGGCGAGACACCGATGAATGGGCACAGACGCTCGCGCGGGGAGAGCTTCCCATCGCACTAGTCCTCAGGAAGCCAGACACCGGCAACGTATCCCCAAACCCACGAAAGGCGAAAGTTAGCACGATGTTGGTACCAGAGTTTGTATGGAGTGACGTGGTGTGGGAGGGACCCATGAGGAACCTGGTTCCACACCCAATTCATGTATTTCATGGCTTCATCAGCGAAAGCTTTTGACTGGCAAGACTTGACCAGCATGGTGCAAATCCCATCTGTAAGAGTGCAGTTCCAACGCTCAGAAGCACCATTCTGCCGAAGGGTATAGGGTGCGGATGATGCAAACCAGACACGGACTGACACAAGAGAACGCAGGTTGGGTCAAATGAACTGACCATTACGATCGGAACGAAACACCTGCAGCTTGTGCTGGCAGGCACGCTCTGCCTAGACAAGCCAAGACTCGATTATGGGACCGAAATCACTCTTGAGATGGAGGGGAGAGATCCAACAGAAGTGGGAATAGTCATCAGTCAGGCAGAGGACACAACAACCGCTATCGAGGAACTCAACTGGGAATGATCCCATGACATCAGCATGGACAAGAGTGAGAGACTCATGGGTGCGAAACGTGGAAAGAGGGAAACGGGAATGATGCATTTTACCTTGCACACAATCCATGCAGTCAGCGGTGCACAAAGCGGAGAAGGTGGCAACATCCAGACCAGTGGCGAGCTGGTGGCGCAGCAGGCTGTGAATTACAGCGGTAATCACATGACAGAGGTAATGATGGAGCAAGCGCGTATGCTCAGCAGAAAGCGTAGGAGCGACATGAGTGTGAGTAGCAACAACGGTGGATGCGCTAGGTGCAAACAGAGGCATAGGATACAGTTTTTCACAGCGAAGGCCACGGAGCACAATATGCCCAGACGACTACAACGAAATAGTACCATCGCCACAAGACCTGACAAAGTCCATACCCTGATCGTTGAGGGTAGTGACTGACAGCTGGCTCACCTCAGTCGCAGGAGCATAAAACACATCGGACTGGAAGACGTCACTAGAGGGACCAACGAACTGCATGGCACCAACGCCCTGGACAGGCAGCATCTGTCCTGAAACAGTAAGGACAAAATGGACATCCCTGACAGGCCCCAATGACACAAACAAGACACACGACGACATCATGTGGTGAGTGGCTCCAGAATCAAGAATTTAGAAACCATGAGAATCAAAAACAGGAGATGAGACATGACATAAAGCGACACGACCTGAAGTGGCAGTAGACCGCCGAGCACGACCAAGACAATGGGCCAAATGACGGGGACATGTAGAATGCTGCCACTCCTCAACCCATACATCCCCCACTCTCGGACCGTCCAACAACGCTCCCTGAAGGGATCCATCCGACCCACAATGGTGTCCTCAGGAGCCAATGGCCAAACTCACCCCGCAGGAGTCATCGAGTGGTCATGGCTGAAAAGGCGCTGAGTGAGAGGCTGAGGAAGACTGGATAGCCAGCTGGGAGGATCCTGAGACAAATGACAGAGGAGTCAGAATGATGGGTGAAGCTGATGTGGCCAACCACTGTGGCGGCATGCAGCAGGCAGACGGCGGTCCATGAATAGTGGGATAAGAGTGGGGCAGGCCCCAGTGCCATCCAGGCTGCGGCACCACCGTCGCAGCCATGCACAGGCTTAGACAATGGCAGGTGAGGGAATGGTCTCCCACGGTGCGGGAAAAATCCACGCACCAGGGTCTCGACCGTAAGGAGAGGAGGGAATCTCCCTCAATGTTTGGAACAGGTCCCCACATATCAAGGTCTCGATCAGAGAATAGAAGAGAGGGTAAAGAACAAACAAGAAAAATTGAACTCAAGAATGAAGATGGTGCAGCTACCCCCGGGGTCTTGACGGGCCGGGTTCCCGACAGATGCAGCGAGGGTGGAGATGGGGTCCAAAGGTCAGTCCTTTTATTTCTTGGTTGTTTTTCTCTTCTTAGGTTTGCTACTGAACCCTTCAAGGCCCATTGACCGACAGGCTTGTTGATCCATGGGCTCCCCGATCGGCGAGCTGCAAACATATGGGGTTGTTGGCAAACAAGTAGCCACGCAAGCAAGAAGCTATGATGTAGCTTCCCGACTGCTAGGCGGCTCCTATTTCTGAGGCTGCTGTTGCTGCTGCTGCTGACATGGTTGCAGCTGCTGATGAGGCTGCTGTGCTGACAGGCAGATCCATTAGTGATGCCTCTTTGTTCGCATGCAGCAGTTACGGCTGAAGCTTTGACTGCTGCTGTTGAGGTTGATGCTGCAGAATGCAACTGCTACTCTTGCGGCAGGCAAGTCCAACTACTGCTGCTCTGGCGGCCTAGACCAGTCGCTGTTGCTTAACCTCACCGCCTGAATGGCAGCCGCGACGTGGGAAATTGTCGAGAATGGCAGCATTCTGAATGTCAGCATTCTGCCTCCGGCTCTGCCAGAGGACTACGTGACGTGATCCCTCAGCTCAGGGTCTCCACGTTGTCAGGACTTGTACTCCCCACACAACCCAGCCCAGCCCAACCTAGACGTCTCTTTTGTTGCTGTTGCGTGTTGTTTGGTGAGGTGCACACACATAGTCTCTCTACTGCTCTGATACCATGAGGGATTAGAGAAACCCCTTAAGCAACGTTTTGTGTGAGAGAGTACGTTGCATATAACACAACGTGAAAGACGGTGCTTGGAAAGTTGGAGAGACGGCGAAGAATCACTTAACATGTTATAATAATATCCCCTCTCCCCTTGGTCAGCGTACGCGCAAACTGCACAATGGCTAAACTATGGGAAAATCCAGGGGAATATCTATGAGCTACCAAATAGGAACTGAACCAATCCCGGCAATGGTATTGGGCACTTGGGTGGTCGAATGACAAAATGAAAGTAGCAGCGGAAGAAGAAAAACAAGCTCTATAGAAGTAAGCTGACAAAGAGCAGAAGTGATGGCGCCAAAAAATTGGCCCTCGTGAACTGGCCACAGAGAACATTATTGTGTGCACATAGGGATGTGCAAGATAAGGGAGAGACCACCAAAGTAGCTGGCGACCACTGTCAGCAGCTGGCGACCACTAGGGCACAACCAGGGTACAAATAGGGCACAACTAGGGCGCAGCTAGTGCCCAACTGACGCGCAAGAAGGGGAAAACTTGGATGCAACTAGGGCGCAACTAGGACACAAGTAGAACGCAACTTGGGCGCAAGTAGGGCACAAGTATGGCGCAACTCGGGTGCATCTAGGATGCAACTAGGGCACAACTAGGGTAAAACTTAGACGTAACTAGGGTGTAGCTAGTGCCCAACTGATGCGCAACTAGGACGCAACTAGGGCGCAACTAGGGCGCAACAAGGGTGTAACTCGGGTGCAAGTCGGGCGCAACTAGGATGCAAGTAAGGCGCAACTAGGGTACAACTTGGGTGCAACTAGGGCACAACTAGGACCCAATAGGACGCAAGTAGGACGCAAGTAGGGTGAAACTAGGACACATATAGGGCACAACTAGGGCACAACTAGGGTGCAACTAGGGCGCAAGTAGTCGTAGCTAGTGTCCAACTGAGGCACAACTAGGGCACAACAAAGGTGGAACTAGGACACAACAAGGACGCAATGAGGGCGCAACTAGGGTGCAAGTAGGGTGCAACTAAGACACAACTAGGGCGTAAGTAGGACGCAACTAGGGTACAACTAGGGTGCAACTAGGGTACAACTAAGGCACAACTAGGGCGTAACTAGGACGCAAGTAGGACGCAAGTAAGGTGCAACTACGACGCAACTACGGTGCAAGTGGGATGCAACTATGGCACAACTAAGATAGAGCTAGGACGTAAGTAGGGCGCAACTAGGGTGCAAGTAGAACGCAAGTAGGACGCAAATATGGCACACCTAGGACGCAACTGGGGCACAACTAGGGCGTAGCTTGTGCCCAACTGAGGTGCAACTTGGACGCAACTAGGGTGCAACTAGGGCGAAAGTAGGGTGCAAGTAGGGGGCAAGTAGGGCGGAACTATGGTGCAACTAGGGCACAAGTAGGATGTAACTTGGATGCCAGTAGGGCGTAACTAGAATGCAATTAGGATGTCGTTAGTGCCCAACTGAGGTGCAACTAGGGTGCAACTAGGGCGCAACTAGGGCGCAACTAGGACACAAGGATTGTGCAAGTAGGGCGCAACTAGGACGCAACTGGGGCGCAGATAAGGTGCAACTAGGGCGTACCTAGGGCATAACTAGGGCGTTATTAGGGCACAAGTAGGACGCAACTAGGGTCCAAGTAGGGCGTAACTAGGGCACAAATAGGGTGCAAGTAGGGCGCAACTAGGATGCAATTAAGGTGCAACTAGGACGCAACTAGGATGCAACAAGGATGCAACTAGGGTGTAGCTAGTGTCCAAGTGAAGCGAAACTAGGAAGCAAGTAGGTTGCAACTTGGGTACAACTAGGGCGTAACTAGGACACAAGTAGGGCACAACTAGGGTGCAAGTAGGACGGAATTAGGATATAAGTAGTATGCATGTAGGACGTAAGTAGGGTGCAACTAGGGCGCAAGTAGGGCGCCACTAGGGTGCAAGTGGGGCATAACTAAGGCGCAACTAGGACACACATAGGACGTAACTAGGGCACAACTAGGGTGTGACTAGTGTACAACTGAGGTGCAACTAAGGGCACAACTAGGGCGCAACTAGGATGCAAGTAGGGTGCAACTAGGGTGCAACTAGTGCACAACTAGGGTGCAACCAAGGCACAACTAGGACGCAATGAGGGCACAAGTAGGGCGTAACTAGGGCGCAAATAGGGTGCAACGAGGGCACAACTAGGACGTAACTAGGACGCAACTAGGGCCCAAGTAGGGCGCAAGTAGGGCTTAAGTAGGGCGCAAGTAGGGCATAAGTTGGACGCAAGTAGGACGCAAGTAGGGAGCAACTAGGGCACAACTAGGGCGCAACTAGGGCGTAACTAGGGCACAACTAGGATGCAAGTAGGATGCAACTAGGACACAACTAGGGTACAACTAGGGCACAACTAGGGTACCACTAGGGCACAACTAGGGCATAGCTAGTGTTTATCTGAGGCGCAGCTAGGGCGCTACTAGGGCGCAAGTAGGGCACAACTAGTACGCAACTAGGACGCAACTAGGGCGCACCAAGGGCGCAACTAAGGCATAACTAGGGTCCAACTAGGGCACAACTATGACGTAGCTAGTGTCCAACTGGGGCGTAACTAGGGTAGAACTTGGGCACAACTAGGGCGTAGCTAGTACCCAACTGAGGCGCAACTAGGACACAACTAGGACGTAGCTAGTGCCCAGCTGAGGCGCAACTATGGAGCAACTAGGCCGCAAGTAGGACGCAAGTAGGGCACAACTAGGGCGCAAATAGGACGCAACTAGGGTGCAAGTAGGGCGCAAGTAGGGCACAACTAGGGCGCAACTAGGGCTCAAGTCCTACGCAACTAGGACGCAAGTAGGGCGCAACTAGAGCGAAAGTAGAACGTAACTCGGGTGTAACTAGGGTGCAACTAGGGTGCAACTAGGACACAAGTAGGACTCAAGTAGGGTGCAAGTAAGGCACAAGTAGGACGCAAGTAGGGAGTAACTAGGACGCAACTAGGGTGTACCAAGGGCGCAAGTAGGGTGTAAGAAGTACACAACAAGGATACAACTAGGGTTTAAGTATGGCGGAAGTAGGGTGCAACTAGGGCCCAACTAGGATGCAAGTAGGGCGCAAGTTGGACGCAACTAGGATGCAAATAGGTCACAACTAGGACGCAACTAAGACACTAGGACGTGACTAGGGCGCAACTAGGGTGCAAGTAGGGCACAAGTAGGACGCAACTAGAAAAAACTAGGGTGCAACTAGGGTGCAACTAGGGCGCAACTAGGGCGCAACAAGGGCACAACTAGGGAGTAGCTAGTGTCCAACTGAGGTACAACTAGGGTGCAACTAGGGCACAACTAAGGCGCAAGTAGGGCACAAGTAGTGCACAACTAGGGTACAAGTAGGGTGTAACCAGGGTGCAACTAGGGCGCAAGTAGGACGCAACTAGTGAGAGACAACTTCCTAGCACTGCTGTCGCTTGCGTGGTAGTACAAGCCAGCCAGCTAACTCACTAGCACACACAGATGGATGTGAGAACAGCAAGGGGTTGGCTAGGGACACAAACACAAGTGTCAGAAGCTGTAGATTTTGAAATATGCAGAGAGAGAGAGGTAACAACTGAGGTCTGGGCAACCTAAATAGCGTCACGGACCTAGTGCACACACACGCGGCGCACAAGGGCCCAATTTTCTAGCAGGACAAAACAGTGGCAAAAACGCAGTTTTGGCCATAATTCCCTACAGATACGTCAGATCAACGAGCCATTCGAACCACAATGGCCGCACCGACGAGATCTACGTCCTGATAGGCTACACGTCTACGTGCCGTCGACCGCCAGCCTTCTACCACCGTTGTCAGTCTCAGGGATCTGCACGTGACTGGACATGAGCCGAGGGGTCATCGTAAGCTGTGTACGACACACACAACAACACTCCCCCATGACCGGAGGGCGAAACACGTCCATGCACATGCAAACACTAATGCTGTACAGAGAAAAAAATACATAGTCGCTACAGGCAGCAGGCACAACACATGCAAGGTGGCACATGAGGAATCAACCTGCAACAGAGATGGGGCAGAGTCCAACTGAACGAGTGGCCGCATGAAACTTTGAACGACCCAGAGCCTTGGTCAGAAAATCCGCGCACTGCCTATCAGTGCTCACGTGGATGACTCGGATCTCACCACGATCAACTAGATCACGCACGAAGTTGTGCTCGACATTGATGTGCTTCGTGCGTGCATGGAACATGCCTGAGTTCTTTGCGATGGCCTCCGCGCTCATGTTGTCACACTGGAGGACCACGGGGGGAATGGACTGACGCAGTTCATGTTAGCTATTGAGCTAACCACCTCCGGCAGAGAAGCCGCGAAACCAAAAAAGCTCACAAAGGTTTTTACACCTTCTTCCTTTGCAGGTATGTGTCGTGCACCCCAAACTTAATCAGGCATACACTTCACCTTCAAGAGTACTAACGCCTTAGCATTACATCTCAAGAAGAGCTCAAGTCGTCAATACGCAAGAGAGCATCAAGCAAGGGTTGATTGATCAGCATGCAAGACAAGTCCTTTTATAGTTGTCTGTCCATTCCTAGAACTCAAAAGCACATTCCTAAGAAGTGGCTTGACCCTGCCACATCACCAAGAGACTTGCGCTGTGGGCTTGACACATAAGCATCCTTGTGCCAAGGTGACTGATCAGCTGTGTTGCTTCCCAGAAGCAATGGACTTTCTTTCTTGGAAGCTTCTAAAACAACCAAGATGTGCATGGAGCCAGGATCGAGCTCATGACCTCTCACTTGGCCAAATCAACAAAATGGCCAAGTTAACCACTCACCTACATGGTGTACTCACAGGTCATATCTCACATGAGACAGAGCATAGTTGAGTCACCCTACAACAAATCCAGGGGTCATACCTCCACAAGGGGCAGAGCATTCCTGATCCGTCGTACAATACTGAACAAGGGGCAAACATATTCAACAGTTCATGCAACAGACGGACGAGCCAGACACATTCTGCTGCACCGGCGCCTAGGGCAACATACTCTGCCTCAACAATGCTGCGTGCGATGCAGCCCTGCTTCCCACTTTGCCAGGACACTGCAGTGCCTCCAATGAGAAAGATGTAGCCGGTGCGGCTCTTGCCATCTAGAATCCACGCCCAGTCACTGTCTGTGTATCCATCAAGCACAACTGACACCTGCTTGCAAAAGCACAGGTCAAAACATGCGGTGGACAGAATGTAGCACACACACCGGACTGCAGCCTTCAGTGTTTGCTGGCGCGGATCCTTCGAGAACTGGGCGAGCAGGTTGACAGTGAAGGCAATGTCGGGCCGTGTCGTAGTGGCCAAGGTCCGAGGGCGGAGAGTCGGGGACGGAGGAGCGAGTCGCAGATGGGACGGGACAGGAGATGCCGGCGGGCACAACCTCTGGGGACAGCCCCTGGGGTGTCGACAACGGAGTGCCTGGACCGAGCGGGGGCACTGTGCCAACAGTGACAGGAGCCTCCCCCACACTACGGGGTCCGGCACACCCAGGGACATGAGCAATACGCAGAGCGTGAATGCGAGCAAGGTCACAGAAAGCGAAATGCTCGAAGAAGAGAGCGTCACAAGACTCCACGATGCGGCGGCGCTCAGGATCCCAGATTCGCCAGGCCTTCGACTACGGGACAACGCCGACAAAGGCGCAGATGCGGCCCCGCGGAGAAAGCTTGCTCCCTTGCTGCTCCGGTGTAAACCAGACGCAGGCAAGGGAGCCCCAGACACGGGCCAGTCGCAGATTCGCGGGCGACGCCCGTACTACAGCTCGTAGGGCGTGCGGTGACCTGGGAGGGGGCCGTGGGGAATTCGGTTCCACACCCAGGTCATGTACGCCATGCCCTCGAAGGCAAAGGCCTCAGGCATGGCGCTGTCGGAGTGCATGGCGCGGACCGCATCTTCCATGGTGCGGTTCCAGCGCTCTGAGACACCGTTCTGTTGGGGGGTGGCTGGAGCGGAAAGGTTGTGGAAGACACCAAGCTCGGTGAAGGAGCGGGCCATGTCACCAAGGTACTCTCCGCCGCGGTCAGAGCGAAACGTCTGAAGGTGATGGAAGGACTGGCGCTCGGCCATGACCAGCCAAATGCGGACGGCAATGGCGGCATCGCTCTTCTAACGCAGACTGTAGACCCAGCGCATGCACGTGAAATCATCAGTCAACGTCAGAACGTAGCGGTCGCGGTCCTCCTGAAACTCGACAGAGAGTGGACCCATGAGGTCGGAGTAAACTAACTCCAAGGGCCGACGAGCCCTGGAGACAAACACAGGGTAGGTGGACCGGTGCATTTTGCCTTCAGCAAACGACAGGCAGTCCATCGTGGGCGGCGCCTCAAAGGACGTTGTATCAAGGCCGAGAGCAGGCTGAGTGCGGATCAGCCTGTCGATAGCCCCCAGGTGCACATGACAAAGACGTTGATGCAGGAGACGGTGGTGCTCGGGGGACAGGGCACGAGCGACGAAGACACGAGCAGTGGAAGAAAGAGGCAACGGGGGGGCACTCGCAGAGGACCCAAAGATGTGATACAGATCATCGACGACCGCAGCAGGGTCCCGTCGCTCGCCATGTCGCGAAGCAGAGTCTGGTTGAAGTTGCTGAAGACGTGGGCGTAGTCGGGGTGGATGCCGTAGAGGATGATCTGGAGGGCGGAGTACTACGCAGGGACATCGTCTCCCAGGTCCTCATACAGTCGGATCGCCCGGCGCCAGTAGTCGGCTCCAGACTCCTGAGCAGTCTGGTAGAGGGAGTTAAAGTCGGCGAGGTGCTGGGACGTCAGAGCCAAGGTGGCGCCCTCAAACAGAGTGACAGCCAGCATCCACGCTGCGCAAGGGTTAGCTCCTGAGCCGGTCAGCGAATCGCCAAGGAACCGACTGAAGTCCTTGGTGAAGTCTGGGGCGGCCTTCATCAGGCCAGAAGCGGCGCGGACCGCGATCTGTGTCTGGGCGGGGTGAGATGCCTTGTAAGGAGTGAGGTAGCAGGCGAGGACTCCCTCGCTCATGGCCCACATGCGGAAGCGTGGTTCCCAGGACTTGAAGTCGTTCCTAGTCCGGAAGACGAGAGGGTCCGACTCAAACCAATTGGTTGGCTTGACCATCGGCAGGGCGATGGTTGAAGCCACTGCGGGGCCGGGCATAGAGGAGGCAACCCCCTTACCCAGGCGGGCCCGCAGAGCCAGCTCCTCAAAGCTTAGAGGACGGTGAGATGAGCTCGGGACAGCATCGGTGCTGGAGCTTGTACCCTGGAGGGCGGCATTGGCCTCACGCGCTCGGCGGCGCGCCTCCAGGCGGATGAGGCGCGCTCGCAGTAGCTCTTCCTCGCCCTCCTTGCCAGATTCGTAGAGGGTCGCCGCAGCCTCATCTGCATTGTCGCCGTGGGCGAGGTGGTGCTCGCTTGGGTCTGCGGACGGGTGCTGCTGTTGATGTTGGGCCTGCTGTTGTTGAGGCAATAGGCCCCTGATCAGGTCCTGGAGCTCAGTGACCTGTTTCGTCAAGGTGTCGCTGCTCTCTGCCTGTAGGTCAGCCAGTGCGCGTACTTGGCGCGCCAATGTCGTTGGGCTCGGCGGCCGCTGCTGCTGCTAGTGTTGCAACGGCTGCTGCTGTCGCTGCTGCTGCTGCTGCTGCAGTGGCTGCTGCTTCTGCTGCTGCTGCTGCTGTTGCTGCTGCCGCTGTGGTGATGATGGCGGTGGCCGAAGTAGGCCGCTGACGATGCTTTCCTTGACAGCTGCGTCGGTAGTGGCGTCGGAGGGGGTAGGCTTCGGCATGGCGGCTGGTCCCCTCCTCTCCCTTTTTTTTTGTTGTGTTGTGGCGGAATGCCTCACCGCGGAACCTCACCTCTGCGAAACGCCTCCGCGGAACTCCTCCGCGTACCCCCTCCGCGGTACACCTCACTGCGGAAGTTCACCATGGACTGCCGCGGATCGGCTCGGGGTGGACGCGATCGCGGTAGTTCGGAATGCGGCAGGGTGCCGCGAACAGCCACCGCGGTCGCGCCGGTGTGGAACGCGGCGGGGTACCGCGAGCTGCCAGGGCAGCGTGGTCAGCAGGTTCCGCATCCGCTGCGGAGCGGTCGTGTCTGGCGCCCGTGGATGTGCCACGGAACTGCCACAGACTCGCAACCGCGGAGCACCGGTGAGCAGTGCCGGCGTGTTCCGGAACCACCGCGGAGGTGCCGCGGTGGAACTTCGCGGATCCGCGGAACACCGTGGATCTGCCGCGGCACCGTCACCGCGAGGTGACGGACTTCGTAACGCCGAGTGCCACCGCGGCACCGTACGTGTGTTCCGATGCGGACGTGCAGTTGCCGCGTCCGCCGTAGAGGCCTCGTCACCGCGGAGCACCTCGTATTTCCGCGGAACGGCTGCAGCTGTCGCGGAACGACCTCGGAACGGCTGCAGAGTTCTTAAAAAAATGGTCGATGTGGTGGTAGGCCCTCCGAGGGCCTCCCGCCGAGGCAGTGGGAACTGATGCTGATGCTACTCAAGGCAACGGCTGCGGTTGCTCACAGCTACTGCGGTTGCTGTGCCTCTGCTCATAGCTGTGTGAACACTGGCTCGCTGCTCTGATACCATGAGAGATTGCTTCCTAGCACTACTGTCGCTGGCGTGGCAGTACAAGCCAGCCAGCTAACTCACTAGCACACACTGGTGGAGGTGAGAATAGTAAGGGGTTGGCTAGGGACACAAACACAAGTGTCAGAAGCTGTAAATGTTGAAATATGCAGAGAGAGGTAACAACTGAGATCTGGGCAACCTAAATAGCATCACGGACCTAGTGCACACACACGCGGCGCACAAGGGCGTTATTTTCTAGCAGGACAAAATAGTGGCAAAAATGCAGTTTTGGCCATACTTCCCTACAGACACGTCAGAACGACGAGCCGTTCAAACCAGAATGGCTGCACCGACGAGATCTACGTCCTGATAGGCTGCACGCCTACGTGCCGTGACACAGCACAAATCTAAAAAAATACGGAAGTCTAGTAGGTGCCTGTCGCCGCCGGCCGCCAGCCTTCTACCACCGTCGCCAGTCTCACGGATCTGCATGTGAATGGACATGAGCCGAGCGGTCACCGTAAGCTGTGTATGACAGACACAACAACTAGGATGCAACTAGGGTGTAACTAGGGTACAACTAGGGAACAACTAGGGTGAAACTAGGGTGTAGCTAGTGCCCAACTAAGGCGCAACTAGGGTACAACTAAGGCGCAAGTAGGGTGCAAGTAGGGCGCAACTAGGGTGTAACTAAGACACAAGTAGGGTGCAACTAGGACGCAAGTAAGGCCCAAGTAGGGCGCAACTAGGCCGCAAGTAGGGCACAACTGAGGCGCAACTAGGGCTGAAGTAGGGCGCAACTAGGGCACAAGTAGGACACAACTAGGGCGCAAGTAGGGCGCAACTAGGACGCAACTGGGGTATAACTAGGACGGAAATAGGGCACAAGTAGATCGCAACTAGGACGTCGCTAGTGTCCAACTGAGACGCAACTAGGGTACAACTAGGGTGCAAGTAGAGCGCAACAAGGGTGCAACTAGGACGCAACTAGGGCACAACTAGGGCGTAAGTGGGACACTCGTAGGGTACAACTAGGGTACAACTAGCACGCAAGCAGGATATAACTAGGTTGCATCTAGGGTGCAGCTAGAGCGTAGCTAGTGCCCAACTGAAGCGCAACTGAGGCGCAACTAGGGCACAAATATGACATAACTAGGGCGCAACTAGGGTACTACTAGGACTCAAGTAGGGTGCAAGTAGGGTGCAATTAGGATGCAACTAGAGTGCAAGTAGGGTACAACTCGGGCACAACTAGGGTACAACTAGTGTGCAAATATGAGGCAACTAGGGATCAAATAGGGCGTAACTAGGGCGCAACTAGGATGCAACTAGGGCACATCTAGGCCGTAGCTAGTGTCCAACTGAGGCGCAACTAGGACACAACTAGGGTGCAACTAGAGCGCAAGTTGGATGCAAGAAGGGGGAAAGTAGGACGGAACTAGGGCGCAACTAGGGCACAACTAGGATGCAAGTAGGACGCAACTAGGGTGCAACTAGGGCACAACTAGGACGCAACTAGGTGGTAGCTAGTGTCCAACTGAGGTGTAACTAGGACGTCACTAAGGCGCAACTAGGGCACAAGTATTGTGCAAGTAGGGTGCAACTAGGGTGCAACTAGGGATTTTCTAAGGCACAACTAGGATACAACTAGAGCACAACTAGGGCGTAGCTAGGGTGTAAGTAGGGCGCAAGTAGGGCGCAACTAGGGCGCAACTAGGGCGTAACTAGGATGCAACTAGGACACAACTAGGGTGCAACTAGGGCGTGACTAGGGCGCAACTAGGGTGTAGCTAGTATCCAACTGAGACGCAACTAGGGCGCAAGTAGGGCGCAACTAGGGCGTAACTAGGGCGCAAGTAGGGCGCAAGAAGGGCCCAACTAGGGTGCAAGTAGGACGCAAGTAGGACGCAACTAGGGTGCAAGTAGGGCACAAGTAGGACGTAACTAGGGTGCAAGTAGGGTGCAAGCAGGGTGCAAGTAGGATGCAACTTCGGCGTAACTAGGTTGCAACTAGGCTGTAAGTAGGACGCAACAAGGACGCAACTAAGACGTACCTAGGGTGTAACTAGGGTGCAACTAGGACGCAACTAGGGCATGGTTAGTGCCCAATTGAGGTGCAACTAGGGTGCAACTAGGGCGCAACTAGGATGCAAGTAGGACGCAACTAGGGCACTAGGGCACAACTAGGACGCAACCAGGGCGCAACAAGGACGTAGCTAGTGCCCTAGTAAGGTGAAACTAGGATGCAACACGGGCACAAGTAGGGTGCTACTAGGGCGCAAGTAGGGTGCAACTAGGGTGCAACTAGGACATAACTAGGACGCAACAAGGGTGCAACTAGGACGCAACTACGTAAAAATTGGGGCGCAACTAGGGTGTAACTAGGGCGCAAGTAGGACGCAAGTAGGGCGCAAATAGGGCGCAACTAGGGTGCAACTAGGACACATGTAGGGTGTAAGTAGGACGCAAGTAGGGCGTAGCTAGTACCAAACTGAGGCGCAACTAGGACACAACTAGGGTGCAACTAGGATGCAATTAGGGTACAACTAGGGTGCAAGTAAGGCACAACTAGGGTACATGTAGGGTGCAAGTAGGGCGCAATTAGGGCGCAAGTAGGATGCAACTAGGGCGTAACTAGGGCACAAGTAGGGAAAAACTAGGGCACAACTAGGGCACAACTAGGGCCCAAGTAGGGTGCAAGTAGGGCACAAGTATGGCGCAAGTAGGGCACAACTAGGGCATTACTAGGACGCAACTAGGGCGCAACTAGGGCGCAACTAGGGCACAACTAAGGCGCAAGTAGGCTGCAACTAGGGCACAACTAGGGCACAACTAGGGCACAACTAGGGTGCAACTAGGGCTTAGCTAGTGTCCTTCTGAGGCGCAGCTAGGGCACAACTAGGGCGCAAGTAGGACACAACTAGGGCGCAACTAGGGCGTAACTTGGGCGCATCAAGGGCGCAACTAGGGCGCACCAAGGGTGCAACTAGGGTGCAACTAGGGCGCAACTAGGGTGCAACTAGGGTGCAACTAGGGCGTAGCTAGTGCCCAACTGAGGCGTAACTAGGGTGTAACTAGGACGTAGCTAGTGCCCGACTGAGGCGCAACTGGGTTGCAAGTAGGGCGCAAGTAGGACGCAACTAGGGTGCAACAAGGGCGCAACTATGACGCAAGTAGAGCGCAAGTAGGAAGTAATTAGGATACAACTAGGGCTCAAGTAGGACGCAAGTACGGTGTAATTAGAGCACAACTAGGGCGCAAGTAGGGTGCAAGTAGGGCGCAACTAGGGAACAACTAGGGTGCAACTAGGGCGTAACTAGGGCACAAATAGGGCTCAAGTAGGGTGCAAGTAGGGCACAACTAGGGCACAACTAGGGTGAAACTAGGACGCAAGTAGGGTACAATTAGGATGCAACTAGGGCACAACTAAGACGTAACTAGGGCGCAATTAGGGTGCAAGTAGGGCGTAAGTAGGATGCAACAAGGGTGCAACTAGCGTGCAAGTATGTTGCAAGTAGGGCGCAACTAGGGTCCAACTAGGGCGCAAGTAGGGTGCAAGTTGGAGGCAACTGGTGCGCAAGTAGGGTGGAAGTAAGGCGCAACTAGGACACAACTCGGACGCAAGTAGGGCGCAAGTAGGGCGCAACTAGGGCGCAACTAGGGCGGAACTAGGGTGGAACTAGGGTGCAACTAAGGCGCATCTAGGGCATAACTAGGGCGTAGCTAGTGTTCAACTGAGATGCAACTAGGGTGTAACTAGGGTGCAACTAGGGCGCAAGTAGGGCACAAGTAGGACGCAAGTAGGACGCAAGTTGGACGCAACTAGGACGCGAGTAAGGCGCAATTGGGGTGCAATTATGGCACAACTTGGGTGGAAGTAGGGTGCAACTAGGGCTCAACTAGGGCGCAACTAGGGTGCAACTCGGGCTCAACTAGGGTACAACTAGGGCGTAGCTAGTATCCAACTGAGGTGCAACTAGGACGCAACTATGGCGCAAGTAGGACACAAGTACGCCACAACAAGAGTACAACTAGGGTGCAAGTAGGACGCACCATAATTACACTCTGAAGCTTTAGTAAGTTTTTTGCCATTCGTCCACGGTGCACCATAGTTCCCGCCTACGTTGTGGTATGCAACTTGCTAACATAGGACAACGCTGTTAGGTCTTGCGTCTAGGACATTCTTACATAACTGATAATGCCAACTCACCAAATATAGTTGCTAGGTGAGAGGAGATGCCCAACCATGTCTTTTGATATTATATACTCTATGGGGAGGTAATCTTGAATGCAACTTCGAGTTGTAATGGTGAACAATAAGAGTTGCCGGAGGGAGTGAAGTGGCACCCCGATGATGAATTTCATTACATGATTTAATCGCTTTGCGCTTGATGAATGATCCTTGTGTGGTTTTGAGGGGAGGGGCTCAGTTGAGCGGGATATCCCATACTGGTCCATGGTTTTGAGTTATTTCGCTTTCAGATTAGACGAAATATTTATCTAATTATGCGGACTCATCCCCTTGCGTTCACTGGTGGTGTTGCTCTAATAATGGGGACTTTGCCGGGGAGGGACTTCGCCGGGGATTCCGGCCAACGGGCGTCGGCCGGAATCCGCGGAGGAGCCTGTTGTGGCGGCGGACTCCTCTGTGACGACTGCGGTAGTAGCGGCCGAGCGGGCGGTCGCACCGAACGCCTGGCGCATGCGCGCCTCGTTCGCCTGCTGCAGTCCACGGGTGACCTTGGCCCAGTCCAATGGGCGACCTGTCAGGCGAGTGCAGTCGGGGTAGCGATGGTCACCCCCGCAGTTGAAGCACATGAGCCGGCGGCCCGTCGTGGCGCCGGAGCCGCTGCTGCCACTGCTGTTGCTGCTCCCGCTGCTACTGCTACGGCTGACATTGCTGGTGCTAGTGCCGCTGCTCGTCCCGCCGCTGGAACCACCACTTGACGATTTGTGGCCCTTCTTCCCCTGAGCTAGAGCCGCTGTTGCTATAGACCGCGGGGAGGAGGATGTGGCGACAACTATTGCTGAAGCGATGCTGCGATGAGCACGGTTCGCGGCGTCCATCTCGGCAACCTCCACAAAGTGGAGGGTGGCCCAGCGTAGCAGGGTCCCGTCACTCGCCATGTCGTGAAGCAGAGTCTGGTCGAAGTTGCAGAAGACGCACGTGTAGTCAGGATGGATGTCGTAGAGGATGATCTAGAGGGCGGAGTACTATGCAGGGGCATCGTCTCCCACCTCCTCGTATAGCTGGATCACCCGGTGCCAGTAGTCAGCTGCGGACTCCTGAGCAGTCTGACAGAGGGAATTGAAGTCGGCGAGGCGCTGAGATGTCACGGCCAATGTGGCGCCCTCAAAAAGACAGCCAGTACCCACGCCTTGCGAGGGTCAGCTCCCGAGCCGAACAGCGGATCGCCAAGGAACCGTCTGAAGTCTTTGGTGATGTCTAGGGCGGCTTTCATCAGGCCGGAGGCGGTGCGGACCGCCATCTGTGACTGGGCGTAGTCAGACGCCTGATATGGGGTGAGGTAGTAGGCAAGGATTCCTTTGCTCATGGCCCACATGCGAAAGCGCGGCTCCCAAGTCTTGAAGTCGTTCCCAGTCCGGAATACAGGCGGGTCCGACTCAAACCACTTGGGTGGCTTCACCGTCAGCAGAGCGACGGCTGAAGCCACTACAAGACCGGGCATAGAGGAGGCAACCCCCTTGTCCAGGCGTGCCCGCAGAGCCAACTCCTCAAATCTCAAAGGGAGGTGAGATGAGCTCAGGCCGGCGTCGGCGCTGGAGCTCATGCCCTGGAGGGCGGCATTGGCGTCACGTGCTTTGTGACGCACCTCCAGGCGGATGAGGCGTGCTCGCAGCAGCTCCTCCTCACCCTCCTCGCCAGATTCGGAGAGGGTCTCCGCAACCTCATCTGTATTGCCGCGGTGAGGGAGGTGATCCTCGCTTGGGTGTGCAGATGGGTACTGCTGCTGCTGCTGTTGGGACAGTTGCTGCTGAGGCAGTAGGTCCCTGATCACGTCCTACATCTCAGCGACTTGCTTTGTCAAGGTCAGGCAGCTCTCCGCCTACAGGTCAGCCAAAGCACGCACCTGGAGCGCCAAGGTCGTCGGACTCGGTGGCCGTTGCTGTTGCTGTTGTTGTGTTTGCTACTGCTGCTACTGTTGTTGTTGTTGGTTCTGCTGCGGTTGCGACTGCTGTTGTGGCTGATGCTGCTGCTACTACTGCTGCTGTTGCTGTCGCTGTGGTGACAACGACGGCGGCCGGCGTTGGCCACTTACGGCACTGCCCTCGGCGGCAGCGTCGGTGGCGGCGCTAGTGGGGTTTTGATTCGGCATAACGGCTGGTTGTCTAGAATGCCATCTGTCTTCTGTAGTGGGAATATCAACCGCGGAGGTGCCACCCCGGAATGCCACCGCGGAGTGATCACCGCGGAGTCTCCGCGGAGATGTCATCGCGGAGCTGACACCGCAGATCTGTCACCGTACATTTTTAGTGCGGCATAATTCCACGATTTTTGCCGTAGAACAACAGCCGCGGTCGCGCAGAACAGCAGCCACGGTCGCGGACGTGGACTGTGGCGGGTTGCCGTAGCCTGCCAGGGCGCCCGTTGGTGTGTTCCGCAATCATCACGGAGACGTCGCGTTTGGCGACGGCAGGACGACCACGGAACTGTCGCGGACTTGCTTCCGCGGAGCACCAGGTGAACCACCGGCGGAACACCGGCGCGTTCCGGAGCCAGCGCTGAGCTTCTGTCGCGAAGTGCTGCACATCCTCGGAACGCCGTGGATCTACCATGGCGTCGTCACCGCGGGGTCGTCAGTTCGGAACGACGCGAGTGACCGCGGCAGAGTCGCGGCACCGTTGACGCGTTCCGATGCGGCCGCGGAGTTGCCGCGTCTACTGCGGAGTTCGCGTCACCACAGAACGCCTGGAGTTTTCCGCGGATCGATTTGTGCTGTCCCGGAACGGCCGTGGAGGTGTCGCGGATGTTTCAAGAAAACGGTCGAAAATGTGGTGGGTCCTCCCAGGACCTCTCACCGTGACATTGGGCTCTGCTGCTGTTGCTACTCATAGTAGCGGCTGCGGTTGCTCACTGGTACCGTGGTTGCTGCGCCTCTGCTACGCAACTGTGCGAGCACTCGCTCGCGGCTTTGATACAATGAAAGACAGCTTCCTAGCACTGCTGTCGCTGGCGTGGCAGTACAAGCCGGCTAGCTAACTCACTAGCACACACAGGTGGAGGTGCGAACAGCAAGGGGTTGGCTAGGGACACAAACACAAGTGTCAGAAGCTACAAATGTTGAATTGTGCACAGAGAGATGACAAATGAGGGCTGGACAACCTAAATAGTGTTACGGACCTAGTGACTGCACACACACGCGGGCACAAGGGCGCAATTTTCTAGCAGGACAAAACAGTGGCAAAAACACAGTTTTGGCCATAACTCCCTGCGAACAAGTCAGAACGACGAGCCGTTTGAACCAGAACGGCCGCATCGACAAGATCTACGTGTTGATATGCTACAAGCCTATGTGCTGTCCCACAACACGAATCTAAAAAACACCAGAGTCTTCTGGGCACCCATCGCCGCCGGCCGCCGGTCTTTTGCCACCGTCGTCAGTCTCCGGGAACTGCACGTGAATGGACATGAGCCAAGGGCTCACTGTAAGCCGTGTACGACACACACAACAACACCTCCCTCCCTCCCTCCCTCCCTCCCTCCCTCTCTCTCTCTCTCTCTCTCTCTCTCTCTCTCCCTCCCTCTCTCTCTCTCGCTCTCTCTCTCTCTCTCTCTCTCTCTCTCTTTCTCTCTCTATATATATATAATATGTGTGTGTGTGTGTGTTGTCTGTGTGTGTGACAGGGTTGCAGATCCTATGAGGACCACACTTTGGGGCTCATCTGGAGTGTGAGGAAACCGTTGTGGCAAGCTATCGCTGGACTGGTTTTATCATTGCGTGGTGGGCGAACCCCACGTGAATCATGTGCGTGGGTGGTTCAATATGTTTATCCTACAAGCTTGCTCGCTTCATGAATTATATGCCTCTTAAGAAGCGACAATGTGTTTCCGTCTTTCTCTGCTCCATGACGTATGTGCCTTGTGTTGGTATGTGTGGCTTCCACCCGTCATGAGCCACAGCCGTGGCAGCTACGGGTCCAGCTGGCGCCGGAGCACTGATGGTTGGTGGATCCAGCCACTAGCAGCTGCCAGACGGTTGCCACGACATCCCGGGTGCTTGCTCGGGTGCTCTGCAGTTTTTCTGCAGGCGCTGGAGTTTTCTCGGTGGACTGGCTCCTGAGCCTGATTTGCATGTTTTGCATTGTCCGTTCATCGATCGATGCCGGACTTGTGCGTGTGACCAGTCGTAGCGTCCGGCTCGAGATTCTGCATCTCTAGGTTCAAACGGTGTTACGTTTGGATGTCTGTGCGCAGAGTTACGGCCAAAACAGTGGTTTTGGGCCGGTTTTAGGACAGCTCTTGGACTGCCGCGTGCGACACCCGCCGTGCGCCGCGGCAGGTATTTATGCCCTGGACCTGTCATTTGTTATCTCTCTCTGCAATTATATTCAGTTTTGAGTTTCCTGACACTCTGTTCGTGTCCCAACCCAGACCCTTGCAGTTTTGTTTTTAACTTGTGACTGTTGTCACACACTGACCTGGCGCTGATTCCTAGTGTCGCGGCAAGTGGTTAGGAAGGTTCTAGGAAACTTCTCATGGTATCAGAGCGGCGAGACCTCTCTCGCTGAGTTGCGCCGCAGAGACGCAGCACCGGCAGCAGCAGTGAGAGTCACCGCCGCCGCCGTATCCTGGGACTCGTTGCAGCCGTTTTCAGGAGCGACATCACCACGCAGTCCCGTCCACCTCACCCGGTGAGCTGTGGCAGTTACCAGCTCCAGCAGCCAAGCGAAGCAGCAGCAGCAGCACCGGGTGGCAGCAGCAGTCTTGTCTGGCTGGGCATTCTGACAAAAAAAAAAGGGTAAGCAGCTCGCAGTGCGAATCGGCGGCTGCGAGCAGCAGCAGCTCGCAGCGTAAGCACCAGCGAGCAGCGGCAGCGGCAGTGAGTAGCACCAGCGGCAGCAGGCGCAGCGGAAGCCTAGCAGCAGCGCGCAGCAGCAGTGCGCAGCACTGCCTTGCAGCTGCCATAGCAGCTACAGCAGCAGCAGCAGCAGCAACGGCGGCGGTGAGCAGCTGCAGCATGCAGTCGCAGCTGCACACGCGCATAGCAGCAGCAGCAGCAGCACGTGCAGCAGGGGTAGCCAAGGCGGCAGCAGCACCTGCTGCTGCCCCCATTGCGGCAGGCGGGAAGCTGCCTTGCAGCTTCCTGCGGCGAACTCGCTGCGAGCTCGCGGCGAGCTCGCGGCGAGCTCGCGGTGATCGGCGAGCCCGCCGATCGTCGAGCTCGTCCGATCGACGAGCTCGCCGCGAAGGTCAAGCCAGGCAGCCAACAACAAAAAAAAAAGAGGAGGGGGAGAGGACAGAGGGGGGTCCTTGATTGAGGCACCCCAGAACAACCCCAAAAAAAAGGGGCACCCGAGAAAGTGGCCCCAACAAAAAAAGGAGAAGAGGGTAAAGAGAAAAAAAAGGGGGGGGGTCCCCTTTACTCTGTCTTTTTTTTTTTTTTTTTTTCACCTTTTAAGTGTGGCCTAAGGCCACCACCGTCGGCTGACAACGGAAACCGCAGTAGCAGCAGCTGCTGCGAGAGTCGCAGTAGCAGCAGCAGCAGCGAAGGTGGCTTGAGGCCACAACCGTCGGCCGACGACGGCACCCGGTGCAGAATCAGCACCGGAGGCAACTTGAGGTCGCACAGCAGCGCACCACTAGCACGGTGGTGACCGTCCTCCTGACGGTGTCGTAGCACGTCTGAGAAACTACGCTTTGACGGTCCACCTCCCCCTGTGGCCCTGAGCCAGCGGGAGCGAGTGTCTGGTACACTCACGCGCGTCAGCCTCATGAGATGAGCACACTGGCGTGGCAGGGAATGCAGCCGGCGCCGTGGCTGGCACCGGCTCTGCATACGTGGCAGATGCCGCGTCCACAGTGGCAGTTGCAGCCGTGGCACACGCCTCAGGCGTCCAACGGCTTTGCCTGCTACTTTTGCGGAGACCGACACCATGGTTGTCGCCAGTGTCGCCAGCGACCTGCTGGGTGGCGACCGCCCTGGTTACGGTCCCGCCCTACTCCACCATCCGACTCCGATACATCAGCTCATACAGTCGCGCCCCTCAGTGGAGCTATGGCGGTGGTGTACGCCGAGCTCCAGGGTCTGAAGCGCATGGTGCAACAACTCACAGACCATGTGGTCTCTGAGCGGGCTGTTGTCACCGTGCCGCTTCACACACCTTTTTCTTCCTTCTCGCCATCCTCACCTCCGTCAGTGTCATCACCTGACGATGCCACGCCTCCTGACCTTAGCTCTACATCTGACACCCTACGCTCTGTGCTGGAGGCAGTTGGAGTCATCCCGACCTGTGACCCCTCTGCTTCTGCGGGAGTCTCTTCAGCTCGCCATCGTCGTTCTCGGACTCGGCACGCGAGGCGACGGATAGCACGTTTGGCGAGACGTGTGCAGGAGGCAGAAACAGACGCAACTGCGGCAGACGTCACTACGGAGCTGACTCCTTCCTCCCCAGTTGCAGGGTTAGTGTGGCACCCCTTCGCAGCTTCTACCAGTGCGTCGGTCGAGGCGGGGATGGAGTGTCCGCCGACTACCACCGGAGAGTGCATGACAGATGCGACAGACGGTGCTTCACGACAGGGCGACGCGGAGTCGGCGACGGACGAGTGGTCTGACGCGCCGTTGGAGGCAGACATGGAGATGGAGACGACAGTTGACGTAGCAGAGACCACAGAGGCAGGAGGGGTAGTACCAGTAGATGAGGCAGTAGTAGTCACTGCTATTGACGGGACGTTGGCAGTAGACGCGGGTGTGGGAGGAGTCTCAGGTGATGAGATCCCCTCGTCTCCTGTCCGCGGGTTGGCATGCCGAGTCCCCACAGCTCCTGCCGAGGTGTCAGTCGTGGGGGGTATGGTTTGTCCGCAGACGACCACGGCGGAGCTCGGCATTGGGGATGCGACTGCTCTACAGGGCAAGATGATTGTGGAGGATGACGCCACACAGCAGACTCAGCTAGCGGAGAGTTCAGCGGGGGGAGACATTCGCCGTGACGGAGACTCTTTGTCAGAGGAGGACTGGTCTGATGCTGAGTCAGAGTCGGGGATGGAGATAGTGATCGTTGATGTTTTGGCGGATGACGTGACGACGGCCGATGCCGGAGCTGCGCCCGACGATGCGCACGCTCCAGCATTAGCTGGTGTGGAGAAAGCTGCCATGGTGCCAGGAGCAGTAGCAGGAGGAGCAGGTGATACAGATGCTGATGCTCGGCCCACAGTCGACGCCCAGGTGGTTCTGGCAGATAGTGCTAGGCAGCAGGAGGAGGTGGTGGACTGCCAGGACGAGGCGGACTTCCTCTATGAGGACCAGGGTCGGAGGCAGACGTAGAGGCCCAGTGTACTGCCGTATTTGCAGTAGCCGCGGCACGAGCACGACATGGCCTCTCGGCGACAGCAGACGTCCACGTGTGCGACATGGAGGATGCAGTGCGAGCTGCGGACCTCCGTCCCCTCGTTGCCTTGACCGATGCCGCTGACACCATGGCGGTTCCAGCTGATGACACAGCTACACTGGAGGCTACAGTTCTTATACCCGAGTACCTACGCTTCGCGGTCGACGAGCAGGAGGTAGTGGTGGCTCGAGCGGAGGCGCATGTGCAGAGTCTCATGACTGAGCTTCGGGAGGCCAGCAGCCGTTGGTACACTACAAATGCTTCTACACGACAGGTTGCTGAGGAGTGCATGGAGGATGTGCACACCCGTCTCGAGGCGGCAGAGTGCTCCCTACAGGATGCACGTTGGCGACGGGCGGACGCACAGCAGCAGGTGGACGATTGGTTGTGCACCAGGGGCTCGGCGTTTACACCGACGGATGACGACGTCTGGCCACCTGACACCCGAGTGTCAAGTGTGTCAGCAGCAGCCAGTGACTCCGCAGCACCACCCCCTTCTTGTGCAGCTGCTACAGATGCGGACGCGCTGAGTGGTGGCGACCCCCTGCCAGCAGCTGGTGATCAGGTAGCAGCTGAGTCGCCTGTTGGCGTGGAGAGCTTCCTACGCGACGAGGAGACGAGGATGCAGGAGGCAGTGACTCGCGCCGATGCGCACATGATGGAGGTCCGTCATCAGATTCATTCCGTGACTGACCGCCTGCACGCCGTAGATGCAGCTGGCCAGCAGGCTGCCGCAGCAGAGCTCGACGAACTGCACACGCGTCTCGACGCAGCGCAGTNCCGAGTGTCAAGTGTGTCAGCAGCAGCCAGTGACTCCGCAGCACCACCCCCTTCTTGTGCAGCTGCTACAGATGCGGACGCGCTGAGTGGTGGCGACCCCCTGCCAGCAGCTGGTGATCAGGTAGCAGCTGAGTCGCCTGTTGGCGTGGAGAGCTTCCTACGCGACGAGGAGACGAGGATGCAGGAGGCAGTGACTCGCGCCGATGCCCACATGATGGAGGTCCGTCATCAGATTCATTCCGTGACTGACCGCCTGCACGCCGTAGATGCAGCTGGCCAGCAGGCTGCCGCAGCAGAGCTCGACGAACTGCACATGCGTCTCGACGCAGCGCAGTCCGTGTGGCAGCATGCAGCCCAGCAGCTGGCATACATACGGGAGGCGACGCAGTTGGAGGAGGCCCTCAGTCGTGCCCTCGTCGCAGCACCAAATGACGACAGCAGTGGCGACTACAGTGGTGACGACAACGACAGTGATGACGATGCCGTGGGGTGAGGCTATGTGCATGCACATCCCACCATCATCGCCGTCGCCGTTGCTATAGCTGTGCAGGGTTATGTGGCCATGGGGGAGCCATATTGTTAGCGTGTACAGCCCAGGGGGAGTGTTGGTGTGTGGGCTTTGGCCTGACACTCTTGTGAGGACATCGAGTTTGCTTGGATGTGGCATGACGTTGTGATTGAGGTTATGCTGGTCGAGACCCGCGCACCTGGTGAGTTCCACCGGTGTGATGTGGAGACCCTTTGTCCCCATGTGCTATGTGTGATCCATGCATGATGTGGTCGAGACCCGGATATCCGGAGACATTCTTCCGGAGTCACGAGGAGACCTTGTTTCTTTGTCTCTTTGCATGATGTTTGACACGTGTGTGTGATTGCGTTCGTGCATGGTCGAGACCCGGGCACTTGGTGGTGCGCACCATTGTCACGAGGAGACCTTGTGCTGTGGCATGCTTGATTGGTGCTTGCCATGTTTGGTTTCCCGAGTCATCCTGTCCTGTCTTTGCTCAGCCATTGTGGCCTTGACGGTTGTGTCAGCCAGGGGGAGTGTTGGTATGTGTGGCTTCCACCCGTCATGAGCCACAGCCGTGGCAGCTACGGGTCCAGCTGGCGCCGGAGCACTGACGGTTGGTGGATCCAGCCACTAGCAGCTGCCAGACGGTTGCCACGACGTCCCGGGTGCTTGCTCGGGTNTTTTAGGACAGCTCTTGGACTGCCGCGTGCGACACCCGCCGTGCGCCGCGGCAGGTATTTATGCCCTGGACCTGTCATTTGTTATCTCTCTCTGCAATTATATTCAGTTTTGAGTTTCCTGACACTCTGTTCGTGTCCCAACCCAGACCCTTGCAGTTTTGTTTTTAACTTGTGACTGTTGTCACACGCTGACCTAGCGCTGACGCCTAGTGTCGCGGCAAGTGGTTAGGAAGGTTCTAGGAAACTTCTCACCTTGAACCTTGTAGGGTTGCTGCATGTCTTTGAGATGTGCACCACATGCTATTTTCCACCAGTTTCTTGTACTTGTAAGGCTATTGAACTCAAACTTACATTCAAATGTGAAGCACATTTGTCCCACTTTACGGGGAAATTTGGTGGTCATTGTCGAGTCTATTGGTGCTAAAATGATAAACACTGGAGTTCTGTAACGGATTCGACGGAATCCTTGGCCAACCAGGCCAAAACCGTGGTGCTTGAGGGTCGGAGACCCTCAAGCCATCCCGTCTCACCGCCCATAGTCCCAAGTGACCCGGCTCGAGCCACGTGGCTCCTTCGACTGGTCGGCGTGGAACTGCAACGCTACAAGTTCTTGTGGAAAAATTAAACTGGAAAGATCCAATGTTGAAGGTCTAGCCGGAGTGAAGGTTTAAACACACGTACATGGGGAGCTTTGGGCATGTTTTCTTTAATGAAGAAGACATCTCATGTTTTGGAATGAAAAAATTCCACTACATATTTTATTTTAAGGAATGAATGATGAAACATTTTTTTCCCAAAATAATGTACAAAATTCAATACGTGATCATGTGCACAACGAATGAGGCTTTCAAGAGCAATGTAGGAATATAAATAATTAAAAATAGATTGAGATTATTTATAAATATTTATAGTTTTATTAATTTCTTGGAAGATGAGTTAAAGCTTTTGTTACATGAAAAATGGGAAACATGTCGTAATGTAACCATTGTATGGTTAGCAACATGCCGTATCCAATTGCTGAATGTCCTGCCAGGAAACCTTGTTGCGTAAGCCGTTCATCTCCTGAGATTTTGGCACCTTCCAGATCAGGCCCTGGGATCTGGCGGTCGACGTCGGTGATACGCGACGCAGCGGAACAGGCCGAGGGGTTGCCTCGTCTTCGACCGTGGCGATCGAACCGTGCGGTTTAGGAGAGATCGTCCAGTACCTGACATTTCTCCAGGCCTGCAAAATGGTGGTGAATGGCGACTGCTGTCGACTTCCGAAACTCATCATGTCGCGTAATATTTTATGGGTCGGGATACAGACTGTCGATTCCTACAGCCTACCGCCTGTACATTTCAGCTGTCAATCTTTTACTCAATTCGGATTCAACCGCCTGTGGTGCGATTCACTCCTGTCTGAGCGGCCAGCTGTGAAGCTGTCAGAGGAGCCGAGAGCTATTGACTGGCCGCCGCCAGGGTCAGAAGCAATCCGCGGCCTCTGCTCGAGTTGCTTATCAGAATCTACGGCGCAGGTTTGCCGGCCGCTCCCGCTTGACCACGAGCCGACGTCGGGGACACCGATTGGAAAGTCCTGTTTGCTGGTACACTCGATGGCCTCCGTTTCCGTCTTTATCTCTCCTTTGGGCGACAGGCTGCGTTTCGGTACATATACGCTCGTCTCAGTCCGATTTAGTTTTCCCTCAAGGTCCGCAAGGAGACCCCGTTCAAGGTGAAAGGATGTCCGGCCGCCAGTGCAGCGAAAACGAACACAACTCACTCTAGCCTGTTCGAGCCCGTTTCGCTCGTTTTCCGGTTCTGGTTTTCCGTCACGCTGTCTACTGGCACCCTCTCAATCGGCTCCAAACCACAAGGGCCTTTTAGCAGTTTATTGTCCTCTCCATATTTATTCCTTCTAGCACCGGGAAGAAGCGCCCTGCCCTCCACTCCGTGTTTAAGATCAGAAAGTCGTTTCCGCTTTTTTCTAAACTCCCTCTCACCCCTCCATATCCGGTTCTCCAGACGAGCCCCCACTGTAGCATTTTCCCCGTCATCACCATCGCGTGGCTCTACCCCCACACCTCGCTCGTTCACGCACTCGACCCCCAATCGAAGCAGTCGCCAACTGTCGCGACACGCACCCGCGTCATGTTCATCGCTGCGGATGTCCTGTCTTCTAGCTGTTCACGGTCTGGAGGTGGCCCACTTCTAGCGCGACTCCCGTCGGCATCGGCGATTGATTTCAAGCGATCGAGAACACAGTCGCGGTCCGCTCGTCATTAGCTAGTGTGGTGTTTCGAATTGCTTGTGTGGTGTTCATCCCTTGTCTCCGCTTTGTACCCAGGCCAAACCGGTTCCTGTTGACTCAGTGGTCAGCAGCTTGGGCATCACCACGTCTCGCCCTGTACTGAGCAGCCCGGCCAAGAATCACCCGGTGTCCTTGGCGCCGTGCGCTCTTGAGTCGCAGGCAGTCCTTCTCAGGCGCTCCCAACTTCACACCTCGCAAGGCCGCGTCTGCTCTTCCGTCCTCCCCTTACAGAAACAGTGCCCACGCTGGCTAGGGCAAAGAAGAGGGCGGCCATGCGTCGCGGCGACGCTGGCTGGCCAAGTACCTTGGGGCTAGCAGGCCTCGACTTGTGCAGCAGCTTCGACTGGGGCGGCAGCAGCTTTCGAAGCAGCCTCCGCCGCAGCAGGAGCAGCAGCAGCAGCAGCGCGGGCAGCGGCCTTTTGAGCCTCTTGTCGTCTCCGATAAGGGATTGGACGGGTGGGAGCGACTGGAGCGAGGCGGATGAGGAAGAAGCGGAGGAAGAAGAGGAGGAGTATGAGGAGGAAGAGGGGTTGAGGGATGGAGAGGAGATGGATGGGGACGAGGGGTGCAGGAGTGCCGGGAGTGACAGCAGCAGGAGAAGCAGGTGCAGCAGCAGCAGCAGCAGCAGGATCAAGGGGAGCGGCAGGGCCAAGTGCAGCTTCTATTCTGGGGAGGCCGACTGGCTGCCTTGGAAGGAGGAGGTGCGTGTTCAAGGAGGGGAGGGGAGGGTGTTGTGGAAGGATGTGGCGTAGGAGGGGAGAGGGGGAGCTGCGTGTGAGCAGGGTTGGTTGGAGGGGTAAGGTGGGAGAGGGATCGGGGCAGGGGGAGTTGGGGGACGGGAAGGTGCGTGTGCAGGGGGTGGAGGGAGGGGGAGTGGGGAAAGGCGAGGGAATGGGGTTGAGTGGAGGTTGGGGGAGTGTGGTGAGGGTGAGAGGCTGGCGGAGGATTACAGGGAGGGGAAGTTGATGGCGGGTATTGGACAGA
>SZWC01013774.1:15834-30853 GCA_023375785.1 Penium margaritaceum
CTATATCTATATCTATATCTATATCTATATTCATATCTATATCTATATCTATATCTATATCTTTATCTATATCTATATCTATATCTATATCTACATCTATATCTGTATCTATATCTATATCTATATCTTTATTTATATCTCTATCTCTATCTATGTCTATATCTATATCTATGCCTACAATTATGTATGCATGTTCGCCGATTTATATACATACATATGTACAGATATCTTACAACTAGATGTACACTTACATCTTTATTATGATCTAAATATGCATGTATGCCATTACTTATACTTATGCATTGATATCTCTACGTATGTATGTATGTATGAAAGACATACATTATATATGTAGATACATAAAGTGGGTTTTTGTTTATATAATTGGTTTTTTATGTTTGTTTTCCTAGCTGCTAAATTTAGATTGATCGAAAATAAGTGTATTTGGTGTCCATCTTCCATGTTCTTTCATGTTTTTGTGAGCACATCCCTATGTTGTCAATTGGATTTCATCCCACATCTTAGCTGTATGTTCAAAAACCCTCGAAAATTTTGTGCTGTCTGAAAGCTAAGGTCCAGGCCGCTAGCACTGGATAAACCATGGGGATGTTTGGAAACCAATTTTCCGAATATGAATGAAGTGGCTGGAATTCGTGGGAAACTAGGGCTTTATCGTCGCGGCAGCTAGTAAAAGGATGATAACAGGTTTTCGGGCTACAAAAGCACAAAGTTCCAGGCTTGGAAGTGTGCGACGAAGTTCTGCGATGAGTGCGTGTGACTTGGCGCGATGGTGGGGTCTGTTGCGCAAAAGACGTCAGGGCAGGCTATCTAAGATTGCGGACAATGAAGAGTTCTTCAAATGAGGTGACCTCCCGGTTGATGTGGACAGCCTCCGAGTCCAGCCTAGGCCTTCGATGTGTAGTTTCGGTCGCGAATCGATGTCCGTTTGTGCGAAACGATGCGAGACGAATTTTCTTGTCGTCTTGCAAAACGGACAACGATGAGCGAGTGCGATGAAAAAGTGGGTGAGTGGGCTCGGTTTCACCAACTTTTGGGTGACAAAACTGCCGCGAAGCACAGATGATGATGTCAGCAAAAGAGCGGGCGGGATTCCCATTCCCACCCAACCCTTGCCAGCCGTGGCCCATCTGGATCGGACTAGAAGTTTACTTCAAGGCTGAGGGTGGAAACCTTGGGTTGCTCGGGAAGTCACACCGCGTCTTCCATGAGGGCGAACTGAACTCGAAGTAAGTTGAACTTTGTCATTTGTCCGGAAGGTACGAAAAAATATCAATACCACTTTTATTCCCTGTTTGTGGCAACTCCATTGCGGATCCGATTGTCGACGGGAAATGCTGAGACCCGAGTAAACAGGTTGCACTCTTGGCGATATGCGGCGACGAAGTTTTGTTTGCTGCAGGTTTCAGCCTCAAGCTTGCGTGTGGCTTCATTCATCCTGACACAACTATTGTCACAGTCGCTTCATTCATCCAAGTGAGCTTAAAACGGAAAGTTGGTGCGGCAGACCATAGCGAATGCATTTAGTATTCATGACCGATTACGTTACATCAAACTAACACCTATCTAAAACTACATGTGCTAGGCTTGATGCGGGAACAAAATTCTAGGTATAAATGCTATTTCCATTCATCTCATACTAAACACAAGAGTTCAACATGATCGCGAATATTTTTTTATGGTTTCAAAGAAACTATGAAGTAGCCATGTAGAACTTTCATGGGATACAGCCTAGACAGGCTCATACATCTATCTTTCTTTACGAAACATCATTAGCCCATCTTTAAAAAGCTGGTGTTTTGCTTCTATGCTAGGGATGAATCGATTGGCCATTCCTCATCTTGCCAAAACCTGAAGAGGTGGCGTAAAAATGTTTGAAAAATAAGAATAAAGCCAAAGAGATTTTGATTCTACAAAAAAGTCGAAGGCATGTCAAGTAACGTGTTCTTTTAAGTTATAATTAACATGAAATTCATGTTCATAAGAACATGAAAAACGGAAAAAAGAAATATTTGTGAAATAAATGATATCCTATAGAAAAACAAAATAATATGTCCCTAAGACTAGGGTCATCTCGTTTAATGTGTCTATGAATGATGAATTTCTATCAATACAAGTGAATTATCTGATTTTCATGGTCGCCTTAATGTGAAGTGCAGCAATATATGAATACTCATACCTAAGGCTAAGTAAAATTGGTGCTATTGAAAATGATTGATATGTCAAACTTTAATTGGAGGTAAAAAAACATAATTGAAATAAAATATTATTGATGATAAGAATATCAAAATAGATATACACATGAGCATAAACTTTACATGAGGAAATTATGCCAACCGTGTACACATAAAGAGATTTCAATATATGTATTTATATGGAGATACATGTTAAAATGAATGATAATGCAAATGTGAATAAAGCTATGCATTACTAACAAAACAAGGATGCAAATATACATACATGATTAGAAAATCATTGTATATATGTAGGAACCGATATGCATATAAATAGATATAGATATTAAAATGTATAGATATTTACATGTTGTGGACTGATGTTGGTTTTCCTGGTCTAATACAATTTAAGGTGTGCAATTTGGATTCGTAGTTATTATGTAATACTTTTGCGTATTCTAATACAAGCGATTGAGGGATATAAATGTCTTTGATTTCCAACTCAAGCTCTCTTTTGGGCTTTCCTTCTTTGCTTGTGATCACATCGAGGCCTGCCAACATAACAATCCGATGGTTCTTTAACGGTAACCGCACGACCGCCAACCAAAAGAAGTCGTCTGTTGTCGATTTTCCTTCGTGTTAGTGGTATTCATTACAAAATTCTAGATGTGCGATAGGCACAATCGCGTCGCATCCTGTGCATGGCATGTATGGTTAAATACCCTCAAAGCATACACTCGTCATAAAGTGTACATACAAAAAGCATGCTAAAAGCTTTAGAAGTTTCATGGTACCTTTGTGGAAAATGTAACACAGCTTAATTTACGACCTCTATTCATGCAAATTCAAGTGTATTTGAATGAACAAAGACACGAAACTTCTTGGAAGATTTGCCTAAACAATAGAACACATAATGAAAACTACTGTTAAGTGATTTAAAGCTCCACTTATAGTTTGCAACAAACGACGTACATTTGAACTTATACATGAATTGTGTTAGAACTATAAGGCATAACAGAGCATATTCCTTGATCGAAAACGTAAAAGAACCAGAACCCTCTCGAAGTCACATTCGGGGGTTTTGGACTTTATTCTATTACTTGCGAGGGATCCTGCTGGACCTCGTGCAAGCGAGGCCTAGCAGGTTCTCATCTATCGTGGGGGGGGGGGGGTTTGGACCAAACATTCTAACCATTCGCAAAAGACCAAAATTGTATATTCTTGTGCGTTTCATGATACACATCCCGATTTATGCTGGAATACACTAGGACAGTGAGGAGAGGGGTGGATGACGTGACAACAATTTGACATTGTCTTTTTTCACAATCACAAAACTCTCTTGCAACCGTATACTGTCGACAATTGACGGTTAGCATGCGAGGGTCTTTAAATGTACATAGTTATAGAAACCCGCTTGTTCAATCTTCATCATCAATAACCACACATCGACGGTTAGTGAGTATCGACAAACGATTGCCTCACAGTACATTTGTGTGTTTTTTGACAGTGAACCATGTATTACGGATACACTGACCAGATACACTTCACCAATACACAGTAACCTTTTGGGGGGGCCAGCCGAAGACCAACCCCCCCCCCCATATTATCAAAGTGTATTGGGCAAAAGTAGATGGTGCATGTATCCAGAGATAAGTGATGGACATGTAAGAAGATACAATTTTGTACAATACATTCGTGAACAAAATACGTCGTAACCACAATACACGCCTCAATGGATCTTAATGGGTGGGAGGGATGAGCAGTTGAGAATCCCGACTACGTGGTAACCGTTTTTTCTTGTTTATGGATGCGATCGAATGCAAATACATTAGTAGTTTGTTATTGTCCATCACCACACAAAATCCATACAGTGGCCTGATACTCTTAGCCAATACACTTGACCTATTCAGGGGGGGGGGGAGAACGAGCTTGGACGCAAGATGACCTCACCTCTCCCCCCCCCAATGGTAGAGTGTATTAGCAAAGTGTAGCTAATCAATGTATCCGGTCAACGAGAACGATAAAAAATACAACGAATTGTCGATTACCGATTATCAGGAGCGTTGGTTTGTCCAAAAGTAATGGACTTTGAATGCACACGTGTTCTTTTGTTATCCATGGCATTAATAAAGATAAACTTACCAACTACACTCGTCCGATACACTCTAGCCTTTGGGGGGGGGTCGAGTTTTGGGTCTGAGAGAGGATGGGGTCGGTGCGTATTAGTACTCTTTATAGATTTGTTATTAATTCTACATCGTTGATCTTACTGTATCGGTGGTTGAAAAGTGGATATACACAAGTTTACATTTTTTTTCTCTTATCACCTAAAAGAAATACAACCCCTCTCCTACACTTCGCTAAAGCACTCTACCCTTTTGAGGGGGGGAATCGCATCTCGTGATGACCCCCCCTTCCCCACGAGTTATGTTGTATTGGTGTAGGTTAAAGAGACCATGTATCTCATGGACAAGTAGAAACCTACACTAGTGTACACGATCCACTAGGGCAAAGAATAGTTACAGTACAAAACACAGACTAGGTAAGGTGCTCGAATAAAAAGACAATTTGTCGCGTTCGTCTGTTTGTTGCGGATAGAAAGACAATCAAGTAACAGCAAAACTACCCCGACATGAAATTAATTCATGTTCGAGGTCACGAATAGGGAAGTAAACATCCCTCATAAAAATAGGCCCACCTAGAATTTTTCAGGGCATATAAACATCAATGGTACATTTCACCCACACTATCCTATCCTTTCCATTCGTTCTTAATTTATAAAATTCAATTCCTAAGACACAGGTACCATGTCCATTGTTGTCAATGTGAAAAGAGGACAATTCACCCTTAAGACAATTCTCTGGAAATCACCCAAATCTACATACCTAATACACTCGACATGGCGTGTATAAAACAAGGACGATTAACTAAATCTCTTGCATAGTCAGGTCGTAGTCTGGACTTGCCACATTGAACTTGTGCAAGACTTGATTTGTGGTTGAGTGCACGTGTCTGGTGATCCCCACTAAGAAGAAACAATTTCAATTCTAATGGCGTTCTTCACCGCCGAGATTCTGTGCAGTGTGGAGAAGGCATTTCCGATCGAAGGGCTTTAGCGATGCAAAAGCATGGTCTCAGAAGTCCACGCAAGACCAATCTGGAGATCCGCTTGCCTATCCCTCTATCACCATTGATCCTTCAATGGACGTCGTGCGATTAAATGGCCATCGAGCCGAAGCTCTGCTTGACCGCCTCCAAATATGAGAACACTCTAACTACGAGAGGCTACTCAAACAATACGGTTGCATCGTATTATACAATGACAAAGAGGAAGAGGAAATGGCCGTAAGGGAGGAGTGTGTGGAGAATGGTGAAGCATCCATGGGAGCAAACGATGGCCATGGAGACAAAGACGAACACACAATAACCGTCGATAAAGTGGAGGCCATCGTGGATGCTATGTTATTTGTAGTAGAATTGACAAGGTTGACTACGATGCCCTTATGGAAGAGCTTTAATCCGATGCTCCGGATGTGGTTATCATGAAGTACGCTAACTCCACCGAACATGCACTAGCACTCCTTCGTGCACCATCATCAGATGAGAATGGAGGTTCACCCTCTTTTGCACGGAAGCCTTGTCCTTACATGGAATAGTTTGGGTTTGGGCATGTGCCCATCATCCACACCGCATTCCTCAAGCATGGCGAAAGCATTAGTAAAGCAGTTTCGTGGCTTTGTCACCACTACCGCAGTCACTCACGTCCCTTTATCTAAGAGTGCTTGTTGTACTCAATAGTCAAGGGGTTGACAAAACTTCTTTTTCAACCCTTCGCCTTGCTTATGTTAGAGCCATGGCTGCCATGCCTGCATAGCAAATCAACAAAGCTGCGTGCCACACGTCACATGTACAAGGTACCGGGAGTAGGGAGTACAACAAATTGATCTTGCGTGGTCCTTTTATACATTCATTATAATGGGAATGAAGCAAAGGATCAATAAGATGAATAAAGAGTAGAGATCAATAGTCATAGTTGATTTGACGATATTTCATAACTGCATCTTGAAAAATAATGTTGGGAATTAGGAGAAATCCTTGTTCAATAAAGGGTTTATTTGATTGATTCAACGTCGAAATGGATTGGTGGTCAATTATAGGTATCATTTGCGGACCAATATTGATGTAGAAGATTTTTTGACATGCTTGAAAGAGTATGTTTTATGGAAATGGTGTTAAGTAAAGAGCATAAAGAATTGTAAACCAATAATAATAATATAAATTTGAAAGTGGAGAATCACGTGGGAGCCACCTTACAACGTTCCATCATGAGTATTGTGGCTCTTTGGGACAGATATTAAGCTCTTTGTTTTCTTTTTTTACCACTTGTCATCAATTTTTAACCAGATATGTACTTTCTTACTTTCTTTACACTAGTTTATAGTTTTATATAACTCATTTGAGAACATGTGCAAAGTTATTAAAAAATGGTACACCATTCAATGTGTACTTTTATCCAGTATTTGATTTAATTGTTTGAACGAACTTCAACTATATCATCTTCCGAATCTTGTTTACAACCACCTCCAACAAAAATGTCCATCAAGACTCTATTTTTATCGTTTTCCAACCTTTTTCTTTGTCCTTGCAATGTTATTCAGCACATTCACTTTTCACATGTTTGAAACTACATTACAGCATTTTCATGTTTGTATTGACCTCTCCTTATATCTCTTTATTACATAAAACTAATCTGAAACGATTTGCATCGAATTTCCATCACTTTTGTGTTAGAAAAAACAAAAACCACAATTTTTCTATGTTCTAATAACTTTATCTGGTTCATTTTGAAGCTTTTAATCATCACTTGAACCTATTGAAAATCATTTGAAACTCTTCATGTTTAGTGATAGCTTATTCTTGTTAGTAAGCAAGATGTTTTCACTAGAAGGTTGCCACATGGAATTCATTTGAGGCATATTATGATAATTTACATTGATTCAAATGAACTTTCTACATACTGCTACTTCCGCACATCATTTAGAAAGGATTTGAAATCGAATTCCACTTACTTAAAATCTAGTTAAAAGAAGATTGAATCACTTTGAGATCATTTGCATCATTTTGAAAAGTAATCAAATTACCAGAAATCAATACCTTTTGCATATTATTTGAAACATCCGAATATAATTTGTAACATTATTGTACTTGATCTGATAGTTTTTTATACCATTATAAGGTAAATTGCATTAACTCATGATAAATACAACCCACAAAATAAACAGGTTTAACACCACATTATTTGTTCATATATTTTAAGAAAAATTTGTAGCTATATGTAAATATTGCATAATAGTGTTACTGATTTCCACCAGCAGAAGACTATTTTACATACTGTATGATCACCTTTCCATTAAACGTTTAAATTAAGTTCACTCTTTTATGTTGAGAACTCCATATACTCATTGTTTCACTTTTTTTCTACCTTGCACAAATATGGAGCAACTTTATATGAATGCAAACACACATTACAAAACCTTCAGTGACTAACTTTACCAATGTTTAAGTAATATAAACCATTACATCATGTTGTCAACTACGTTGATGCATTGATTCCATCTTGAATCATGGGATTCCACTCAATAGAACATATGAACAACATTCCATCATTTTATGATTATTTCCCACAACCTGAGACTAATGTAATGTACCTTATAAGGACTTTCACAATTGAATAATGTCTTTTTAGGTTTTTACAACTACTATGTTCCTTGTATACATAAGAAACATTTCAACCAAAATTAATTTTTTTTTATCCAATATCGAAATATTGTGTTGAAATTTACAATGATTTAACACACTTTCAAACTGGTTTATACCACCTTCCAAAGCATGGTCATTGAACTTAAAATGTGAAATTACTAGAACAACATTATAGTAAACCAGAAAACATCCTTGCTAGAGAACATAACCCTTTATTTTGAAACACTTTATTTTGATGGTCTTCCACTTCTATTCATCTTGCTCTAATTTCAAGTGCTTGCTACCAGTATGGCATCACTTAACACCGAAAGGAACCAATTGGGAACTATTACATACATTTTGTTACATCCTTCTTACATCTTCTCAAGCAATTCTCACCTTTTTTAGTGCATTTAAGTTTTTTTCAACTTTCTTTTTGACCTTGCGCTGACGTTTCCACCACACTAACCACTATAAAATCGGACCCAAATCAGCTTGAACTTGTTGAAATAGATTTAGATTATGTGGAGGTACTTAACACTACATTCGAACTTTCTATAACCTCATTGTAACTTACCAGACATTTATTACATCGATGTTTACCTCTTTGTTACTCTGTTCCAACACGTTCACTTCTTTGAACCATTAGTGACATTTGTATACCCTTTGACATGTAAGTTCACTAAGAAATACTTTTGCACCCTTTTTGAAGTGCTTTTTATGCCATTGAAACTACATATACCCATTTGTAGTCTTTGTTCATTGTATTGTTACAGTTCATGACCATTATGGTAACACGTTTTCACCACTTGTTACTTCTTTTTACCCATTCACTAGCAATCAATTGTACCACTTGTATTTATTCTTTATCACATAATTTCAAACATGATTCAGTTTTTCATTGATTTATACCCATTTTCAACCACTTACCACCTTTACTTAACTATGTTGCAAGACATTATACCTGTTTTGAGTGTTTCAAAATTTGAGAAATGGGGTATAAGAGGTAGTCAACAAACATGATTAGATTTAAAGAATTGGTGTGAAACGTTTAAACTAATTGCACTTATTGGTTTTGGTTTTCGACCCCCTTTGATCATTAAATGGATCTTGTCAAGCATATTCAGGTACTTCCACCGATTGTTTTTTTTTGGACACTTCTTTTCATTGTTTTGGAAACATGGAATGATTATTGTAAGGCTAGGTATCACCAAAACCAACAAGGCATGTTTTGGGTTTCTTAGTGTTCCCATGCGTTTCCAAAGTAATTCAGAAAAGCTACATTGTACTACAATGAGTTTTGAAATATTTCTTGGTATTATTTCAATGCATCTAGTGACATTACCACAAAGTGCCTTGAATTGATTAGAAAATTCTTAGGTAATGTTTGATATGATCAATCTATTACCTCTACATGTATTTGAAGGGGCGTGTGCTTGTTTCATAGCAATTTTCAAAGTATGTCCATAAATTTCTTAGGTAATACGAGGCATTCAAAAACCCTTTTTCAAAATGTTTATGCATTGCCATGCATTGTTTCACATTCCTCAAGTCATGCTTGGTTATTGATAACTTTTCTTCTTGCCTGAGACTTAAGGGGTGGTTACTGTCAAAGCATTTACATTATTTTGAATAATGTTTTGTTTTATGGCAGATTTTTTTGTTCGAAAGGTTTCCCCAGAATGAAAGGCACCCCTTGTTTACGACATATGTGCTTGGCGCGGGATGCTCATTATGAGTAGCATTTGATTTGAGATGATCATGTGTGATGCGTGCATGAAAAAATGTACAAAGCATGGAATGTGGGAGAGTTCTCTTGTTAATTGGTACTTTTTGTTTCAATATGTGAAACAGTAGTAATGCATTATTTGAGAAAAACTCAAGAATAAAACATATTTGGTGGAAGATATTTATTTATCTTGTAGAGCACAGATATTTTGGAAGTAGTCACCCTTCTCAGTATAATGCAAAGGTTTTGCTCTCGATGTTTACAAGGTGCTTTGCACTCAATTGTCTTGTGAACCAATCTGTGCAACTTGGCAGAGCAGTTCTTTATGTGCTGGCTCTGGGGTAATTTGTAACCTGGCAGTTCTTTATGACCTGGCTCTGGGGTAATTTATAACCTGTCTTTGCTTTTTCAGCCATGATTTTAGTTTAGTTTTCTCCTTCCCCAAACTTTCACGGCTCAGCTAGCGAAATGGGGACTCGATGACTGTCATCCGTCGATGTTTGTATTCGCTGTATTGATTATGAACGCTATCGGACAGCGGAGCATTTTCTGGCAGCTCTTTTCGAGTCCACGAAGTATACCATGCCTACTCATCGTTTTCGATGGGTACAGGCAGTCAGGTCCGGAGTGGATTTCTCCAATCGTGGACACACGTCCAACTTCCGCCTAATCGGTATTGTACGTGAATTGTAGAAACGTGGATCGTCGAGCCTACTCCGTTCAGACATTGGTTATCTGTGTGTGGCTCGCTACGATCGTCGACGATGAGGATGACTCATATCTAGTGCCGAGCGACGCCAACCTTATATATAAGAAAACCCCGCGGACAAGAACGACTGGCCATCGCTGGAGTCAATCCTTGATGCAGCCCAAAGACGCATTCCATTGCTTACCAACCGCACCCCGGATTTATTACTGTCGTCGCTGCCGCACCAGCAGCTGTTGCTTCTACTGACGGTCGTTTTTGTCTACAGTTACGCTGTCGCCGTGGTATCTGTCCGTATTCAGTAATCATTGACCTGACTAGCTCTTCCGCGGCCATTCAATGAAGGCGGCGGATGGGCTAGGTCGGGGGTGGGGAGAAAATCATCTGTGGCCGCGACTGGATGGGGGGGGGGGGGGGGGTGACAAACGCGTTTTGGATCATTCGCATGTTCTCAGGACCGCTGTCCGGCGCGACCATGACCTCCGACGGTTGAGACCTGAGGGATGTTCACACTCGTGGTGCAAGGCTAGATCACAAGTCTTGCGTTTGATTTTCGCCCTAGAACGAGGATATCACCGGCGCAGGTCGGACAGTCGACGGTTGCTGCAGCGTCCACGTCAAACAGCAGCTCCGCGGCCGTTGGTCTGGTAAATTGCACTCGAGTCGTGTCGTATGCCCGCCGCCTCTTCAGCTGCCGCTGCCAGTTTTGGAAAAAAAAAAGTGTTGTTCTTGGTTCGATGCAGGCTGCCAGCTTTCTACAGTTTGGTGCTCGTTCGTCCCGGACAAATCCGTCGTCCCTCCGCATGGTTTGTGTGCAATCCGCATCGTGATTCTTGACTCGTGTGTCGTGGAAGCACGAGTGGCTTGGAGCTGTGGGCTATGTGATCTGCAGTGCTTTCGAATAGGTGTTTTTGTCTCCACGCGAGCCCATGAGCCCGTGACTCGTTTCGTTTCACTCATGCCTTCGCCTGACGCGAAGCGAAGGCATGGTGAAACGACGAGGCTGGAGGCAGCAGCGGTGGTCATCATGTCGCGCGCGGCCATCAAGCGCCAGCGATGCGCCTGCCATGAAGAGGCAGGCGGTCTTGTGACCGCCTGCCATTGGTCTTGACTCGTCGCGCGTCGCGCGTGCCTTGCATTCTCCGGCAGCAGAGAAAAAAAAACATGCGTTTCTTCTCGCCATCAGCCCGGTGCATTCGCCCTGAACCACGAGCAAATAGACATCAGTGCGACTGCTCCCATGGTTAATGCTGTCACTTGCGCACAACGGCCGTGCCTGAGAACGCGCGAGAAGGCAGTGACCTCTGTCACCACTCAACCGATGACATCAGCATCAAACTTCCCGAGAAAACCTGACAAAAGCTCGAGGAGGAAATACAGTTTGCATGTAGTTGGCGGATAAGGTGGTGTTCAGGCATTTCAGACGCCGGAACATTACGTCTGACCTCACTCAAACCTGCCAATCCGCAATTGCCCACGCAGTTCGCAGAAGAATCACCCCCGTTGTTACTAGCGGGGTGACAGTGCGGCGGGGTGGGGGTTTAGTGTGTTTTCGCTGGGGCCCCGCTGCCGCGGATCCTCAGCGCCAACGGAAGAATACCAGTGGCGCCCTAGTGCTCGTGGGAATAGCCATTGTCGAGTGGCCTCATTTGTTGAAGTGCCTTGTGGCGCGTCCCCATGCACACGGCACACTATCGCGTGCCGCTGCTCTCTCCAATGAGCTGTCCATTCCTCGCACTTTCTGTTCGCCCATTCGCAGTGGTCCCCTGCCTTACAGCTACCTCACAGCTGTCCGGAGGCCTTCTCTAACCCAATCCCGTCTCATCTCGCCTCCCCTGCTCATTTCTCCGGTGCTCGGCCCATAACCGACGACACAAACCTTGCGACAACCTTACGCCATCAGTTCACGAGTACGGGAGCTCGCCAACGTCGCATCACATCACCGCCCGCCTCCGTCGTTCACTGCGTTCCGCTCACCACCTCTTCTCAACCCCCTCCCCGCCTCAATCTTTGGCGGACAACTTGTGGCCCACAAAACCCCACAGCTTGCTTACACAGCAGCTGCGATGGAAGACGCCGGCACACAGAGGCTGCTGCTGGGCGGCTACGTGCTCCTGCCGCATACCAACTCCAACTCGCGGCTGCAGCCCCTACCGCTGCCGCCGCCCAAGCCCTTTTCTTCGCCAACCGTCAACGAGCTTGCCCGCTCCGCGCCCCCGCGTGCTGCCTTTCCACGCAGTTCCTCTAGAGCTCTGTGGCTGCCTCCGCACGACCCTGCTGGTTCTGCTGCTGCAGCAGTCCTTCCAGGGACGTCCGTTGTAGAGTCCTTGCCGCCTGCGCCGGCTCTGCACCTTCTCCCAGCGTCGTCCTCCTCACTGTCGCCGCCCGCAATCGCAGCAGAAGCGAACCCCGCTGCCGCAGCCGCCGCAGCAGCAGCGATAGCAGCGGCGGCCGTGTGCGGCAGCGGAAACTTCAACCCGCTGTTGCAGAAGCAACTACGGTTTGAAAGGCGCCATGATGCTGGGCAGGGGATGGCGCGCTGTGCCTGGCTTGTCAGGCAGGAAGGCAGCGGCTGCCTGGCTGTCGGTGCAGGCCTCACCATAGCCGGCAAAGACGAGCCTCTTCCCGATCTACTCGAGGAGCCTCCTCTGCCGCCGCCCGCTTCCTCTTCCTCTACTCCTCCCCCTTCTGCGCGTTCTCTGTTTCACGGCCTTGGTGCACTCCTGCCAAGCGTTGTCAGTGGTATGGCGGGCCAGGTCATACCGCCTTGTACCATGAAATGCGAACAGGAGCTTGGCTTCAAGTGCAAGGGCCACCGGCAGCAACAGCAGCACCAAAAGAAGCAGCAGCAGCAGCAGCAGCAGCAGCAGCAGAAGGAGCAGAAGCAGAAACAGCAGCACCAAAAGAAGCAACAGCAACAGCAGCACCAAACCAAGAAACAGCAGCATCAGCAGCAGCAGCAGCAGCAGCAGCAGCAGCAGCAGCAGCAGGAGCTGGGGACAGAGACAAGCGGCATGTATGGCCCCCTGCCACAGGCCACAATGGGCAGCGGCATCTTCAAGACATGGCATGCTTCGCCGCTGACCCAATTTGGCCCACGGGAGGGCGTTGCTCCTGCTCCCTCGGCGATCAGTCCGTCTCCATCAACAATGGAAACCCCAGGAGGAGAAAGTCCAGCAGGAATTGCTGCATTGGGGGCATCTCCAGTTGCAGGGAACCGACAGCTGCAAAAGTCTTGTGGTGGTGCGCAGTGTGGCCAGGTGGGATCAGTTCATAGAAAAGTTGCAGTGGGCCGCAAGTCGATCCTGCCGCGCTGCGGGCCGGCATCTTTGGCAGACATGAGGAGGAGGAAGAGGTCATGGCTAGAGGTTGAGGAGTCGTGGACCTTGGCACGCGCGGCCAATGCTGCTGCTGCTGCCGCTGCAGCAGCAGCTGCAGCTGTTGTAGCTGGTTCTTCCGTGGATGCCACAGCCAGCGCTGTTCCTGCTGCCATGCCTGCTGCAGGGTGCACTGGAGCAGCGGAAGGGGTAGCTCCACATACCTACAGCCAAGTGGCCCGGGTGAATGGCACCAGCAGTCTGTGTGGTGTGCGGACATGTGATGGTGGTGCCGGTGGTGGTGGTGGTGGCGGCCGCGGTGGCGATGGCGGCGGCAGTGGCGTTGACTGTGGTAGCGGTGGTGGCGGTGGTGGTGGCTGTAGTCATGGTGGCAGAGGCGTTGGTGGTGTCGACGATGGCGACGTTGGTGGTGGTGGTGATTGTGGCAGTGACAGTGGCCACGACAGCGGCAGCAATGGCTCCGGCACCAGTGGCAGTGACTACAGCTATGGCACGGACTCTGCCAAGGCATCCGCACCTGTCTCCACATTCGTGCAGCCATCCATCGTCACTCAGCTCCCTTCGGCAAGGACCATGGAGGTCGGGCAAGAAGACTCTGCCCCGACGGCTGTCAGCCATCCCATGACAGTCTTGTCAGGCATTGAGGCTGTCCTGGGACACAGCGGCCTGCGATCGCTCCCTCCATTTGTCTTGAGGGATCTGCCTCTGCAGCCATCCCTGAGCACAGGCCCACTCAAGGTTTCGAGTTCAGCCCCTGCTCTTCATTCCCAGCTTGGATCTCCTCCCTGCCTACCATCAGCTCTCATTGGTGAGATGAATGCAGCTGCTGACTCGGGCTTGTTTGGCCTGGATCTGAATCTCACAGCACCAATAGTGGGCCTTCCTCTTGCTGCTTCTCCAGCGGCTGTTACTGGAGACGCAGGAGCGGCAGCAAGACCATCGCCACAAGCAGTAGCAGCAGCAGCTGCAGCAGTAGCAACAGCAGCAGGGCCAGCAGCAACAACAACATGGCAGACTGTTGGAAGTGCGTGCAAGAAGGCACGAGTATTCTCGCCTCCTCTTCACAGCTGTCCCCAATTGGTGCAACATGGCCTGGGGGCTGAGTCCTTGAACTTGCCCAAGAAGCCAAGTCCCATGTTCTCCCTCCTTGCAGGCATTGTAATGATGCAGAAGGAGCAGCAGTGGCAGCAGCGGCAGCAACAGCAGCAGCAGCAGAAGCAGGAGCAGCAACAGCAGCAGCAGCAGCATCAGCAGCAGCAGCAGCAGCAGCAGCAGCAGCAGCAGGAGGAGGAGGAGGAGGAGGAGGAGGAGGAGG
>SZWC01013775.1:18865-38099 GCA_023375785.1 Penium margaritaceum
TTGCTCTTGCACTTTGCAAACACCTTCACCACCAGTTGCGTTTTGTACTTCACCACTTTCCCACCAGTTTTTTTCTTCATCTTAAAGACTTACGTGGAGCAGATGATCTTGGCGCCCTTTGGCCAGCCCACTAGCTCCCAAGTGTCGTTATCAGCAATGGGTGCTAGCTCTGACTTGATTATTGCTTCACATTAATCCCTCTTGGGGTATACAAGCATCTATTGCACGATTTTTAGCTGCCATCATGCACCTCACCGAGCCAATCCAGCTGCCTGTTGTTGTGTCATTGAGTTTTGCCACATTTGGCCTCTTCTGGCTGCGATGTAATGATTTTGGTGGAATGGACTGCTGGTGTTGCTGCTGCTCTACTTCAGCATCATCGTCGCCCCCAGAATCCCCTGCCTCAACTGATGAAATTTGCACCCCACTGGCACTTGCTACAGGGTTTAAGCCCTGTAGTAATCCAAAGCTCCGTCGTCCACTTTGGCATCTCCGGCTCTTCATGGTGGTTGAGGAGCTGGTACCACATTCCCTGATAGGGAGATTTTTCCACGCTGATGTTGTTCCTGTTACTGAAATAACTCTGCTGCTCATCAAACTCAATTTTACAGCTGTTGATGATCTCCTCCTTGTGCACATCTTAGAGCTGGTATTCCATATGAGTGCTCTCATATTCAAGAAAGAGGCATGGCTTGAAGCGTGGGTCTAGTTCCTGTTATGTTGTTGTCCTGCCTGTACCACCACGTGCACCTTGCACCAAAAGACTCTCAGTTGCACCACACCAGGCTTGCATTTGCTTCACACCTCTTTTGGATTCAACCCACTGCTAATGGCGTTCAGCACCACTGTAGGGGTTAGGTTGATGGTGTAGCTTGTTGTGTGCACATCTCGTGCCCAGAAGGTCCACAGAAATCCCATGTCCACGATCACAGACTGCATCATGTCTGGCAGCATCTGATTTTCCCGTTCTGCTACACCAGTTGAGTATGGCGGGTAAGGCGTCGTCAGATCCACTCGACTTCTGTTGCTTCAGCTACCCATTGCAGCCAAAGTACTTTCCCCTTTTGTCACTGCATAGCACTATGACTTTGGGACGAGCTTGCCTCTCCGCCCCAGAGACATACTCCTTCAACTGTTCCAGCAACTTGCCTTTCAACTTCATAAAGTACACGTAGAATTTTTTTTGCAGCCATCAATGAAGGTGACGATTTACTAAGTGCCACCATTGACAGAATTTTGAGCCGGCCACACAGTCTCAACTTGCATTTTCCTTGAATAACTTGCACCTCACCTTGCCCGGAAGAAAAGGCTCACACTTTTGTGCACTGTTACATCTGCTACCTCTTCTGCAACACCAGATATGATGAGGTTGTGATGGAAACTGGGACAGCCCTCAGGGAGGTGATCAGGCTCACTAAGAGCCGCCTAGGCAGCATTAACTGTTTGTGAGAGGGAGTTGCAGGTTGCACAGACAGAAACTACGGAAGAAATTGTAGGTTTGCAGAGAATGCGAATGTCTGAATCGACTCTTGAGTGAGAAATAACATTGTCAAAGCTTTCTAACAAGCCCTTATATTCCTCATTTGGCCTAGGGAGCACTGAGATCCACTCTGTCAATGTCTACCCTCTAACACACTCTCCTAGCCTAGCGGGATGAGCGGCAGTCACCTTGTCACACAAGAAAATTATGTCTCAAACCACTTGAAAGACCAACAATTGTTGTCTGCACCTTCCTTGAAGTTTCTTGGAGGTCCTCCAGCCGCCTTTTCTCCTTGAAGGCCGTTCTCAGCCGTCCTGGCCAATAATCCTGCCGCCTTTCAAGCTGAAAGTGCTCAGGTCGTCACTTGAACCCAACCCATGATCTCCCAACTTTGGAAATCCATGTCTCACTCAAACGGACTCCGAATCAAGTTCCGTAAAGTGCTTTGGAACCTGTGAAACATCCTCTATGCAACTGCTATGCCAGATGATTTTTATCGAGCAACCTATTTTTGTCACTTTCTGGCACTCTCATATCTATCATTCTCTTACTTTGCAAGAATGAAAATCACACAAGTCCGCACTGCCCCCTCAGCTGCTGAAAGCGGTGCGCTGCTTGCGGCTTGGTCAGAAAGTCTGCCAGAATCATGCTTGAAGGGCAGAACTTGATCTGCACCACCTGCTTTGCCACAAGCTCGCGGATGAAGTGGTACCGCATGTCGATGTGCTTGGTGCGGGCGTGAAACTCGGCGTTCTTTGTCAGAGCAATGGCGCTCATGTTGTCACAGTAGATGGTGGTAGCTGTGGTCTGCTGCTGTTCAAGGCTTTCCAGCAGCTCACGCAGCCACACGGCTTCCTTTGCTGCTTCAGTCAGCGCGATGTACTCCGCTTCGGTGGAGGAGAGGGCAACACACTCTTGCTTCTTGCTCCTCAAGCTGATTGCACCTTTCCGAGCACAAACACGAATCCACTGGTCGACCTCCTTGTGTCCAGGTCACCTCCCCAATCTGCACCACTGTAGCCGATGAGGATGGGGCTGTTGTGTCGTTGAAGGTGAGGCAAAGGCTGCTGCTGCTGTCGAGGTAGCGTTGCACGCGCTTGACACCCGCCCAATGCGGCACGCCCGGATTCGCGCAAAACTTGCTGAGCACTCCCACTACTTGGCTGATGTCAAGGCGCCTGCTGACTGCTGCCTACATGAGGCTCCCAACTGCTGCTTGGTACGGCACTGCTTCCATGCGGCTGCTCTCCTGCATGCCGCGGGGAGTCTGCGTCATGCTCAGCTTTGCTCCCACTTACAGTGGAGTTGCGGCCTTGCGCGCTCCTGCCATGCTGAAGCGCTTGACAATTTCGCTCACATACGTGCTCTGCGACAGCTCCAAAGTCTGCTGCTGCCGGTCGTGCTTGACCTGAAGGCCAAGGTAATAACTGAGCTCTCCCATGTCCTTCATGTCGAACCTTGCAGCAAGGGACTGCTTCACATCGTCCAAAAGAGACTTGGAGTCAGATGCAATGAGTAGATCATCAACATTGAGCAAGATGATGATCTGGCTTGCCTCTTGCGTGCGCCCATAGACAGCATGGTCAGCTTCACTTCGCACAAAACCAAGGCCAGCCAGCTGCTCATCCATCCTGTGGTACCATGCTCGCAGAGCTTGCTTCAGGCCATCGAGGGCCTTCACAAGCTTGCACACCAAATCCTCCTTTCTCACTACCACATACCCCTCCGGCTGCTTCATGTACACATCCTCCTCAAGGTCACCATTCAGAAATGCACAAGTCACATCCATTTGGTGCACCTCCCAGTCCATAGCAGCAGCAAGTGCGAGGATCGCTCGGATGGATGGGAACTTTGCGACAGGTGCAAATGTCTCATTGTAATCCACACCCTCAGTCTGCGCACACCCCTTTGCAACCAGCCGTGCTTTGTACCTGAGAACCTTTCCATCCGCACTACGCTTGCGCCTGAAGATCCACCGGCATCCGATCACCCGGCTGCCACGTGGAGCTTCCTCGAGGGTTCAGGTGCCATTCTTCATGAGCGCACCATACTCCTCGTCTACTGCGGCACACCAATCTGCCGCATCGACGCTACGCATGGATTCAGCAAATGTGGCTGGGTCATCGGTGACTGTGAGGAAGAGAAGCTCGAGGTCATACGACTCCATTGGTGGTGGAACGGTGCACAGGTTCACCAGCTCCTCCAACGGCCTCTGTTTGGTTGCGAGGCGTTCGGATTGCCTCAGCGGCTCCCCACTGTCCTTTGCACCTTTTTGGATGCGTGTGGACCGTTATGGCAGCTGCTGTACGTTGCTTTGTTGCTGCTCCTCATCAGATTTGGCTGCTGGCTCCTTCTCCTTTTCAGCTCTCTCCACCTCCTTGTCATTACCGCTGTCACCGCCATCTTTCACACTATCCTCTTCTGCTACCGGAACTTCTCTACTTCAGATGCAAGTGCGGGAGCAAGTGGAACTGCAGACATAGGGCTCCAAGTCCAGCCCTTCACGTCCTCTTGAAAGACCATGTCACGGCTGCGGATGATCTTGCGTGCAGCAAGGTTGTAGAGGCAGTATCGCATGGTGTGATAGCCGAGGAATGCTGCCTTCACCGATTTTGTGTCCAGCTTGTTGCGGTTTCCAGCAGGTACGTGCACAAATGTGCAACACCCAAAGAATTTCAGGTACGTCACTGTTGGCTTGCGTCCTGTCCACGCCTCCTCCGGTGTCATTAGTGGCACGGCGCGCATGGGAGTTTGGTTTTTCAGGTATACGGTAGTGTTGACCGCTTCTGCCAAAAAGGTTGGCAGGAGCTCCACGTCTTTGAGCATGCTCCGAATACGCTCCATAAGCATGCGGTTTGTGCATTCAGCCACGCTGTTCAGCTGCGGTGTTCCAGGTGGGGTGACCTCCTGCCTGATCCCGCGACTCTTGAGGAAGGTGCGGAAGTCGTTGGAGAGGTACTCTCCTCCACCGTCGGTGCGGTGTCCTTCAACCGCCTGCCACTCTCATTCTGTGCAGGAGCAATCCACACCTTGAAAGCATCAAAGCACTCATCCTTGCCAGCCATGAAGGTCACCCACGTCTTCCTCAACTTGTCATCAGTGAACGTGACAAAGTACAAGTTGCCGGACAAGGACTGTGTTGGCATGGGACCGCAAAAATCAGAGTGAACGAGTGAGAGAAGCTCAGCCGCCCCCTTCCCTTCCTCCGTGAAAGAGGCGCGGGTTTGCTTCCCTTTAATGCAGCTCTCACCAGCCGATGCACCAGGCTGCTTCACCCCTTGAGCTCCAGGCCGCGGACCATCTGCTGCATGGAGATGATGGCGCCAAAGCCGAGGTGACCGAGCCGTCGGTGCCACAGGCCGATGTTGTGTTTTCCCTCTCTCGCTGCCAACCCTGAGTCGGCTTCCTTCTCCGACGCCACGTACAGGCGATAAAGACCGTCCTCCTTGTTTGCTTTTGCAGACACACAACCTGCACAGGCAGAGATGGTGAAGCCACCATTATCAAAGCAAACCTGCATGCCTTCAGAGATGAGAGATGAGACAGAGAGGAGGTTAGCTGCCAGCCCCAGAACATGGAGCACCCCCTTCACACGACGTTCCACGTGCCTACCCTCAACGGAAGCACAAGACACATTCTCACTCTCCCCAACCGCCATTTGCAAATGATTGTCCCCCATGTACACCCGACGAGCCTCGATGGCGGTGTAGACGACGAACCACTCCCGGCGACACGTCATGTGCCGTGTGGCTCCCGAGTCGATGATCCAGAACAAGGCGGTTTTGACAGAGACATGCAGGACCCAGATGGTTGTCACGAATCCACTCTCCCAATCTGCTGCGTTCTCGGAAGCGTCGGACTGTTTTCCCGCTCCCAGTCGAGCCGGAAGGTCCGCCTTCTTCTTCCAGCATTCGCGCGCCCAATAGCCCGGCTTCCTGCAGTAGTGGCAGTTCCCCTTCTTCTTCACTCCTCCGCCATTACCCCTGGTTGGTGCAGCACCAACCCTATGACCAGAGTTGGAGATGAGAGCACCGTCCAGTCCGCTTCCGCCCTCCTCTCCCTTGCGCCGCTCCTCCTCAAACAGCAGGCTCTCCTCCACATCGTTGAGGAAGAGCTTGTCGCCACGCTGGTCCAGGGCAACAATGAGAGGAGTTTACCTGCTAGGAAGGCCAGAAAGGATCTTAAGCATCAGCACACGCTCCTTGACAGGATCGTCATTCGCAGCAAGCTGGTCAGAGAGAGACTTCACCAAGTTGAAATAGTCAATCATGGATCTTGACTCATCCATCTTCACGGTGTGAAAGCGAAGACGCAGCTGCATATTCATGAGGATTGACTTGGAAGCATAAGTGGACTCAAGCTTTTTCCAAACCTCCTTTGGCGTGAGGATGCCACGGACAAGGAGTTGCTGCCGTTCGGAGAGGTGGAGGTAGATGGTTGCGAGGGCGCGGTCACGCTTCTCGTGATAGGTACGGGCCTCGCCAGGAGAGAGGGAGCTTTGTGCTGGTTCCTTCTCCTTCTCATCCACTTGGCTCCAGAGACCCTTCTCCATCAGCACCATATTCATGTTTTTGCTCCAGTTGAAGAAGTTCTTGCCTTCGAACTTGGCGATGTTTACGCCGGCTACCACAGAAGCGGATGTCGCCATGGTAGTGCAACGTTCAGCCTCCAAAACGACTATCTCACACAACATGGTGCAAGGAATGCCTCAAGGATGAGAAAAAGCCTTGTTCTAGCTCTAATACCACTGATTGAAACTGGGGCAGCCCTCAGGGAGGTGATCAGGCTCACTAAGAGCCGCCTAGGCAGGACCAACTGTTTGTTAGAGGGGGTTGCAGGTTGCACAGACAGAAATTACAGAAGAAATTGTAGGTTTTCAGAGAATACGAATGTCTGAATCGACTCTGGATTGAGAAATTAAATTGTCACAGCTTTCTAACAAGCCCTTATATGCCTCATTTGGCCTGGGGAGCACTGAGATACACTCTGCCAAAGTCTACCCTCTAGCACACTCTCCTAGCCTAGCGGGATGAGTTGCAGTCACCGTGTCAGACAAGAGAATTATGTCTCACACCACTTGGACGACCAACAATTATTTTCTGCACCTTCCTTGAAGTTTTTTGGAGGTCCTCCAGCCGCCTTTTCTACTTGAAGGCCGCTCTCAGCCGTCCTGGCCAATAATCCTGCCGTCTTTTGAGCTCAAAGTGCTCAGGTCGTCACTTGAACCTGAACCCATGATCTCCAAACTTTGGAAATCCATATCTCACTCAAACAGAATCCAAATCAAGTTCCGTAAAGTGCGTTGGGACCTGTGAAACATCCTATATGCAACTGTTATGCCAGATTAGTTTTATCTAGCAACCTATTTTTGTCACTTTCTGGTACTCTCATATCTATCAGGTTGGACACCATGTCATGCTTTACCATTTCCTTCACAAATACAGACCACAAATTCCCTAGCAGTCAGTGCCATAGATCCAGATTAGATCCCCCTCATTTGGCCAAGTTGAAAGCATGCTCCTGACAACCAGCTAAGACTTCTACTGCTGGGATCACCTTGGTATCCGAGATGTAGGGTGCGCTCACTCTTCGCCTCCAGCATGACTTTACCCCCACTGTTTATGTGCTGTTCTTTTCCTTTTCTATGGAAATACACTGAGCTACCTTTGTCTTTCAAGCAGCTAACTCTTAGCATGGCAGCCAGCCCACGTAAAAATTGCATTTCATAGATAACACGCAACATCTTCTTGACGTCCACCACCACATCCACCTTAATTTCTCTTCGGCCAGCCACCAGCTCCTCCTTGTCGTTAGCAACTACCATTGTCTTGACAGGATTTGTGTAGTGTTCAAATGCCACATACTCAAATTGTGTATGCTTCTTGGTACCATCACTTAAGCAACGCTCGGCCCCTTGAAGTGGAGATTCTTATTGTTCTTGAGAAGTATCTTCTTTCCTGTGGCATCCTTGCTGCCAATCCTTGCCTCCACCACAATTTTGGCATGAATCCTTCATGGAACCCTCATTTCCTCTGCCCTTTCATTATCTCCCTTGCCACCACTACCACCACAACAGCTCTTGGTGATGAGGGCCGATGAGGACAATGAGGCCTTGTTGCCACTGCAATGATGCACCTCGTTGTGGATGCACTCAGAAACAGCTCCATGTATGAGCTTGTTCTCTGCCTATCCTCCAGGGAAATGTTTTAGAGGAATCCAACCATCAGGTAGATTCATGAGGAGGGCCATCACTTGCAGCTGCGAGTCAAGTTACTACTGCAAGGAAAGCAACTCAATCTTCTATATGGCATAGAGGATCTCCTCTCCTTCCCTGATCCACACCATTAGCAGTTCCTCCATCCCAAATGTTCTGTTCAAAAGAAATTTCTATGAGTACATGGTGCAAAGATTTTTCTATGACTCAGTTGTTGATGTGCAGTCTTGGGAGTAGCCACACTCAGTCTTGATGGTACGAGACAGTAGGAGCATGAGTGAATTTTTGTTCTTCTTCACAAAAGCCTACCGCTCGGCTTCTGGGTATTTTGCAACTCTGTCTTCTAAGCCATGTTACAATTTTGCTCCCTGGATCTGATAGAAACTTAGGGAGCCGTCAGGGAGGTGATCAGACTCACCAAGAGCCACGAGACAGGACCAATTGTATGTAAGAGACAAGTTGCAGGTTGCAAGGACAAAAATACTGGAGCGTCTAGAGAGCACAAACGGCTAGTTTGAATCAAGGATGAGAAATAAAATTACCACAGCTTTCTAACAAGACTAATCATGCCTGATTTGGCGCATGGATATGGAAGAACCCCTCTTTCAAAGTTCACCTCCTAGCCTAGCGAGATGAGCATCAGTCACACTCTCATACAAGAGAATTACCATCCCTGCCATGTGCACAACCAATGATTTTTGGGTGGTCCTTCCTTAAAGCTCCCTTAAGGTCCTCTGACCACCTTTCTACCTTGAATACCGCTCCAAGCCTCTCTGGCCAATAATTCTGGCAGCCTCTCTGGCCAATAATTCTGGCCGTCATTGGTGCTGGTAGTGCAAGAGTCATTGCTTGAACCAGACCCACTGTCCCCAAATGTTGAAAATACAGATCTCCCTCAAACGAACTTTGAATTGAGTTCCGTAAAGTGTGACAGAATCAGAAAGACATCCTCTATGCATCTGTTGTTCCTGATTGATTTTATTGAGAAACTCACTCTTGGCACTTTTTGGCACCCTAAATCCATTATTCTTCCACTTTTTTAAAACAAAAAATCACACAAGTCCGCACTATACCCAGAGCTGCTGAAAGCGATGTGGTGCCAACGGCTTGTTCAGGAAATCTTCCAGCATCATGCTTAAGGGGCAGAACTTGATGTGCACCACCTCCTTTGCCATGAGCTCGCGGAAGAAGTGGTATCGCAGGTCGATGTGCTTGGTCTGGGCGTAGGACTCTGCGTTCTTCATGAGCGCGGTGTCACTCATGTTGTCACAGTGGTTGTTGCTATTTTCTGCTGCTGCCCAAGACTTGCCAGCAGCTCACGTAGCCGCACTGTTTCCTCTGTTTCTTCTCTGAAAGGGATTCACTCTGCCTCGGAGGAGAGAGCAACACACTCTTGCTTCTTGCTCCTCCAGCTCATTGCTGCTCCTCCTAGAAAAAAACACAAATCTACCTGTCGATCTTCTAGTGTCCAGATATCCACCCCAATCTGCATCACTGTAGCCAATGAGGGATGGGGCTGTTGTTGCCATTGAAGGTGAGGCTAAGGCTGCTGCAGCTGTCAAGGTAGTGAAGCATGCGCTTGACCACCTCCCAATGTGGCACACCCGGGTCGGCGCGGAACTTGCTCACTGCTTTCACTGCTTGGATGATGTTGAGGCGCATGCCGACAGCTGCATACATGAGGCTCCCAACTGCTGCTTGGTAAGGTACTGCCTCCATGCAGCTTCTCTACTGCTTCCTGTGAGGAGCCTGCGTGAGGCTCAGCTTTGCTTCCACTTCCATTAGTGTTGCCACCTTCTGTGCAACTACCACATTAAAGCACTTGAAAATGTCGCTCACAAAAGTGTTTTGCAACAGCTCCAAGGTCTGCTGCTGCTGATCATGTTTCACCTTGTATACGTGTCACAAATGCACATGTTTGTCACCATTATGTGCGTATTCCCCTCCAAAAGCCACCCGCATCAATAAATGCGGGTGGCTTTTGGAGAGGGTGAGGTCCATACCAGCCACCATGGTCTACTTGAATGGGAGACAGAGGAGCGAAATTCATGCTGGGGAATCTCTCAGACCTGGCTGATTGACTTCATGCGAGTTTGTTAGTTGGTAGTTTTGCCCCCCAATTAGTTCCATGGGGCTTGCATAAAGTGCAAAAAGATCAATCATTAGATTGGTCCAGTTATTTTGCATGTTGGTTAACGGATGGAACAATTTTTATTGCTGGATCCGATTTCCGTAACACATTGTCATTTTGTGCCAGAAACATCTTTTGAAGAGGCCTTCTCTATTACTGATGATGTTACATGGTACTCCGTGTACTTGTATGATCTGATTTAGGAACGGTCATCCTGTTCCTTCTGCGATGACGGTAGTCATTGTGAATTGCAACATTTTGGAAAATCTGTCCACCACGTGAATGGTTTCATATCCCTCTGGAGTGATGGGTTTTCATGTCAAGAAGTCCATGCGGATGTACGTCTATGGCTTCATCAGCATAGGGAGTGGTTGGAGCAGTCCTGGTGGCCTCATGCGATGGGAATCTTGCCACTGACATGTGTCGCATGATTTGCATAAGGTTTACAAATCAATCTGCATATGGTCCTACCAGTTTCCAGCTTCTTGAATTTCTTGTCATTGTCGTAGTACCCATGTAGAGCGGTGTCATTGCACTATTCCGATAGCATCTGCCATAGGTTTTTTATTGGTGTTACGATAACTTGGCGAGTGAATTGGCATCACCAGTAGGGTTCGACAAACCACAGCTTGGCTTCTTCGTGTCCACTCAACTTCTCGTAACCCTTTGCCAATAACCTTGTAAGGGATGGGTCTGGATAAAAAAGGAACGTGCTGATCTTAGTCATCAAGTCAGGTCCCTGACAAAGATTGTCTGTAAAACTTATCTTTCTATGCCGGTACTCGACGTGGCAGTCAAAACTGGACTTAGGAACTCCATTCACCACACTAATCAGATTTTGCTGATTCTTGAGGTGTTTGAGTGCATGGTGGTTGGTGGGGGCGATGCATTGTCAGCATCCCACCGAGAGATTCCCCAGCATGAATATCGATCCTCTGTCTCCCATTCAAGTGAAAAATGATACGGAGTACTTTGTCGAGGATATCCTTGAACATCAACACTGTGAAACAAGGATCAAGTATCTGGTCAAGTGACACAGCTATGACACCGTGCACAATAGCTAGAAGCCCCACGACAACCTTGGAGACTTTGATCTTCTGATCACTGGCTTGTACATGTGTCACCGGCATATGTTTTCTAACCTATGTTTGCCTCTCCCAATCAAGATTGACATCGAGATCAACCAATTGATGTCTGGACTTCTCAAGCACCAATTGATGTCTAAACTCCTCAGGCACTTGAGGGGGGTCCTCAATCCCCCTCAAGCGCTTCTACAAGTATCCTACAAATTGAATGAATCCATGACATCCAATGGGAAACAAATTCAAGCATTTAATGGTCAGTAATCACCTATTTGATTTCATGATAAATGGATCAACGAGATCATCTCAAACCAGTCAGAAAGTGTTTCTCTACTCTAAACTGGCATAAGAGAGAAAAATCATCGCTTCCAATATGTACCCTTTTGTTCTCATTGGTTCAACACCCCTTTCCGGGTGCTGTTTCCTGTGATTATCCCCGCCTTCCTGGATTTTAGGACTAATAAAAAAAAGTAGCATCATGAGACGATGAATCCCTGATCATTCCCACTTACGAAAAGAATTTTCTGTAACATTTATTGTTCATAGTGACCTACATCTGTTAGCCACAATGTGAATAGAACCTTAAACATCAATTATGTTACATGCTAGACCTACACATTTTATGCAGCACATTTTTGCGAATAAAGTCCTCTTCTTGGATGCCAAATCCACAAAATAATGAGATGGTTCAATCCAAGGACATATAGCGATGTTCATCAGCACCATAATGGTGACACATGTGAAATCGAGCTAAAGAAGCAGTGTGACCACCTCCGTGGATGTACATAAATGCCATGGCCTCCAAGCTATCCTCATCTTGATGTACTCGAGTTTTTTTTTCTTCTTGAAAACTAAGAAAAATGCGCTTGAGGATGATCGAGGCACGTAGGAGCTTGAGGGGGACCGAGGATCACCATACGCACGAACATGCTGTTATCATTGAAAAATAGCCACACCACTGTTCAATGATGGCAGGTAGTTGGATCGAAGTTATGTGAGACATTATTTACGAGGTGCTGAGAATGTACGTGATGCATTTTAGCCACGTAGAAGCATGCCATTGACCCCTTGAAGTAGCCATTGGAGATCAGGTGCACTATCCCATCTATCTGGGTCATCTACTTTTACAAAAACAAGAAATAGTGCCATTTGTTTAATTTAACATGTTTTATTTCAACTACTGGCATGATTTGTTTTCGAGCCTTGATACACACGTACAATATACCCATTGTGTTTGTTAACAGGAGAGTGACCATTCATCCATAGAAATCCTGATAAATATGATTTATCCGTGTTTTCTACAAAATTCAAGTGATATCCAAAAGCAGAATTATAATAATGATGTATCCAAAAGTCATAGAAAAAATACATATTAAAGAACAATCACAATGTTTACAACGTATGGCATGCAGCATCGACATATTTACGGCATTGTTTTCTCAAGAATCACAAACCCTCTATCAAGGTATTTCAGACTCTTTGAAATAGATTTTGCGAGCAGTTACCCTTGGGGGTTCAAGACTCTGCGTGCGTTGAAAGGGAACCTGGATAAACTGAAGCCCAAAAGCCCCCAATGTAACTTGGGGTAGAGTTTAAAGTGGTTTGTATGGGTGAAATTTGCTTTGCATCTCCAGAAACAAAAGTAACAGAGGATTTTTTTCTTGAACGTGATTAAGCAATTTGCCCTGTTTACTTTTCGGACATGCAAACACTCATGAGGGAATTTGGGGTTTTATGTTTACGTGGGCTCCATAAACGCAAACATAGAAATCCGTTAATCAATGAAGGGGTCTTTGCAAATTTTTTTTTAAAAAAAGGGCTTATCTCTTGATTGTGATTTTTTGGATGATGCGGATGAAACATGACCCTCTTGCTTCACTTGACTGGCGAATCATGTCACCTATGGGGCATGGCCATCGAGATAGATATGAATTCTATCTGCTTTTCACATTTTGGAGACACCTGGATCAATATTTAACGTATGGATATCTCAGCATTCTGTTCTTACTTGCGCAGATGTGTATGCTATTTTGCCCGTTTGTCATCTGTGATACGGTTGTCAGCCTTTCGCTGACACAGATATACCTTTGTCAAACTGGATAGAGGAAGGGCTCAGATGATACTCACTCTCAATTGATGGATTTTTTCATGTCCACTTTCCAGTTTGTAGAGCAAGGGGGAGGAGCGAGGGGGAGGAGCGAGGGTCAAGGATGAGCCATTAGCATGCAATGGCAAGAAAGCTCAAAAGCTTGCCTTGTGTTCTGTATCTGCGAAGTGGGATTCCCCCTTGCAAGGTTGGGTCTTGTTTTTTTTCCTAACTTGTCTTTTGCATATGTACGTGCATTTTTTAACTTTTGATTAGAGAAAAAAGTTTATCTGTCCATTTTTCCAAAAGAAACAAAAAGGAGACCACTACAGGGAATTGGTCCTTTTTTCCCAACACTGTGATGTGTTATAAAAAACAGGGCCCCATTTGCACCCTAAAAATTGGCATAAAAACATAAATGAAGAGTATAACTTCATAATCCAAAAAGGTTTCCTCTGATACGCAGGGCTACCTACGAGTTTATGGACGTGTAGGCAGCCTTGCACATTAGGTGGTCCACGATTTCCCTCCCTCCTGCCAGTTTGGAGTGCAAACTGGCAGGTGTGCATGTTGACACCGTCAATTGATGCACAGTCTAGATTATGCAACCCCCTCCCCAAATCCAGTACTTTGCAATGCATTTTTCCGGTGAGAGATGTCAGCTTAACAACAACTGCCATCTGGACGCTCGTCAATGATCAGCGGGGCACGGCCATCACGTAACTGGCGATTCTCCATTTTTTTCTTCTTTTCTCAAAGTACTGCAAGGAAAGGTTGTTTGTTGACATTGTCTTCTGACCAAACACAATCACGTGATCTTCAAACAACTGTGTTTCATGGAGGATCAAAGCAAACATAGATGCTAACAAGCCGGGATGACACGGCTCAAACATACATAAGTCCCTAAAATCTGTGAGTGGGCATTTTTTTCATTACATCCACCTTAAGATTTTTAGTCTGATCGGCTGGATCACTTTGGCTGCGTGTCCTGACGGTAACAAACCTTGCATAATCTATGAAACTTTTTTGTTTCATATAGACCGGCGCGATGATTTCCTAAATGTACTGCTGTGTTCTCCTTTAAAACAAATGGGGATGTTCCCCAGCTTTGGTCACTGGACCGCAAGGACAATTCCTCGCTGACCAGCCCTGGGAACTGGAAGCTCCACAGAAGCTTCCGGTTTGGAGGAGGGCAACCGGATAGTGCCTTGCACTATCCGACCGCCGCTTGTGGTTGCACGACCTCGAGTGCCGGATATTCATGAATCCATCATGAATATTCGTGATGGACCCCCTGGGGCCCACGGTGGTGCATTGGGCATAACCCAATGCGATATTGCAAGGCACCCCCTCCCCCTATCAAGGGGCCCCTCACAATGATGAGGGGGCTTGCAAGGGGCCACCGGTGGATGTTCCAATGGAACCATCCTGATGGCCATGCCATCAGACGACAAGGCGTCGAGGGATGGCAAAAGACCCTCCGCCGTGCCAAGATTTTTCTCCAACACTTCCACATCCTTAACCACACTGGAAACCTGGGATTTTCACCTAGACAATAAGATGTAAGTTAATGGGTTGACTCAATGCGCAATATGTATCTAGTTTAGTCGCTTCTATTGGTCGACAAAATGGATGGATAAAATGATATCCTCTATCCTCCCTCTTGGGTTAGCCTATGATGAGAATGGACTGCATGTCCCGACCACATTGGGGGCATTCTTTTGAGAGAAGTCATCCGTGAGAGACTTCACTTCACGGGAAAGTTGATCCCCATGACAAACCTGCACAATTTCCATGGACAATCGAGTCCCGAGGGCTCACACACCCACAGAGACTCACACCCCTTTACCTGCTTTGTAACATTGGTATCCATGAGCGAGGTGTCACCCTTGGTGACTTAGTCGCTGGAGGACCTGGAATCTGCTGTGTCACTGCTTGGAAGCTGCTGCCGCCACTCCACTCCTCCTCACTCAAGTCTGGTGGAGGAGATTGATTGGCTAACGGCTCCAACATCCTTGGAACAGCACAAAAGCAGCATGATAGGCTGTTTCTGGAAACAAGGTTTGCATCTGCGTTTGCTTCCACCCGCCTTGCTGCGGCATTGCAGAACTACCGCAGCAGGGCAGTTTCTTCAGAAACATACCCTGAATTTGAAGAGGTGCTTCGGGAAGCATACATATCCTAACTCTGCATGCAACAAACCGTCAGAAAGCTCTTGAGACAAAATATCTAGAGCATCATCAATTTCTTTTTTTAGACTCTTCTGCTGCCAGCTACATCTTAGGGACCAAAACCTCCAAAACAGGGTGTTTCTAACTATATCAGTCCGTAAAAAAAAAAATGTTCTTCCCGTCCAGATTACAAGGAAAACGCTGCTAAGTTTTTCTTTCAGATGTTTTAGCCCTTTTTTAATGCTTTCCCTTTGCTTTTGACCTCATTTCACGGGTCTAAGTTGATGAAAGGGGTTATTTGGGCACTTTTCTTTGCAAAGAATGTTGAAATTATGGGAATTAATTTCTTTCCGTTTTCTTGAGCTCAGAGTGCTTGGCTTAATGAATCACTTATGGAGGTTGATAGTGTATGCAAGTTTTACTTTTCATTTCTCCTTAACAAACTCTCACCCTCCTCCCTTCCTTTGCCCCCTTCAAACCTCCCTACCAGTTATGGTGGGAGGTGATCTCTTCATGTCCATAGTAGGAGGAGGCCCTCCAAAAAATTCAGCAAAGGAGAGTGGCCTAAGCACATCTGAAAATCGTGCTCCCCGTACAATTCTTCTAAAAAGAGCGCTTGTGGGATGGACACCGTCCATGCCACATCCGCCGCATTTACAAAGATGGCGTCCTGTGGGAGCCCTGCCGCTAAGGAAACCGTGAAAGGAAATGAGGAAACCAAGGGGACGCCATCAGCTCCACGCACTGGTAATAAGGCTGATGGCCTTGCTAGCACTGCCGGAAAGCAGATGTGATGGATACAGGCCCTGTTGTTGCAGAGGGAAAAGACAATGACGCTGGAGAAAATGACGACTGGCTCTCCATGGATGCCCAAGATCAAGAGGATGATGATCGTCTCAAGAGCGTTGATGCTGTCACCTTGGCCGCGATCAACTACCTCTTGGATCCCAAAATCTGCCACTTTTGCATGGTGGAAGCTGCTATGAATGCGGCCTTGGCAAAGGGGAACAGTGGTACTAAGCCACTTGCTGGTCACACATCTTATGACATAAACCTGGATGGTATGCTAGCAGGTGGTGATAAGAGGAACACGCTACCTACCTTGGCACGTGCACCAATTCCAGAACCCCAGGATGGTCCCTTTGTTAACCTTGAGCAAGGAACACCTGGAAGAGCACAAGCATGTGCTACGGCTGCCAAATTGACCACCGTGTCTAAGGAAAGCCGGGGATCACAAAAGGATCTTGCGGACATCGTTTATGCAGTGAACCCTTTGCAATATGTCAAGGCATACAAGCATCTATGCACTTGAGCGTAACCAGCTCACCATGAGTGTGCTTGCCCTCAAGAAACATGTGCATCCTAATGCATTCAACAACATGTTGAGCATTATGGGTATGTTGATGGCTAAAAGAAGTTAATCGAAGGACTTTTATACACTAGAAGAAGTGTGTATGAAGGAAAGTGGTGTATTAGGAAGATTCTAGGAAGGTGGAAACTAGTTAACAATGTTGTTTGAGATGTTTTTTGTCTAGGATGGTGGAAACGTTTATGCACTAGGTAAAGTGTGTATATTGTTTTTTAGTACACTGCTAAGATTCCATGCAAGGTACTCCTAGTGGAGATTTGGCAGAGGGGGGAGAGGGGGGGGTTGAAAGTGTATGTGGGGATAGTAAGTGGAGGTGTATTGCTGGATAGGTGGATTGTGTGTACATATATGAACTTGTGTATGTTTCTTTCAGTGATATAGTTAGTGATAGTTTGGAGGAGGGGGTTTGGGGTTGAAAGTGTATGTGGGGAGTGCAAGTGGTTGTGTATGGCTGGATGTGTGAATTTTGTGTAGAAATGTGTACTTGTGTATGTTGGTCTGAGTAATGTGTTTGAGATAGGTTGGTGGTTAGTGGGGTGGAGGGGGTGTGGGGGCAGAAAGTGTATGTGGAGAGTGTAAGTGGAGGTGTATCACTGGGTGTATGGGATCTGTGTAGAAAATTGTACTTGTGCACATTGGTTTGAGCGTTGTGTTTGAGATTGCTTGGTGGTGATTGTTTGGAGAAGGGGGTAAGGGAGGGTGGGGGTGGAAAGTGCATGTGGAGAGTGTAAGTGGAGGTGTATTGTCAAATTTTTGGGTTTTTGTAGAGATGTACACTTGTTTATGATTATTGTGAGTGATTTGGTGAATGGTGGTTGAATGTGTATGTGAGGATCGCATGTGGAGGTGTATGGTTGGATAGTTGGGTTGCATGTAGAGACATGAACTTGTGTATTTTCCATTGATGTATGTGGTTAGTGGTGGTTAAGAGGAGGGGGTTTGGGATGGAATGTGTATGTGGGGAGTGCAAGTGGAGGTGTATGGCTGGATGTGTAGGTTGTGTGCAGAAGTGTGGACTTGTGCATGTTGGTTTAAGCGATGTGATAGAGATTGGTTGGTGGTCGTTGGGGTGGGGGAGGGAGGGAGGGTGTGGGGGTGGAGAGTGTATGTGGGGATTGCATATGGAGGTGTATGACTTGATAGGTGGGTTGTGTGGAGAGATATGAACTTGTGTACGTTCCTTTGAGTGATTTAGTAAGTGGTAGTTTTGGAGAAGGGGGTTTGGGGTGAAAAGTGTATGTGGGGTGTGTAGGTGGAGGTGTATGGTTGGATGTGTAGGTTGTGTGAAGAAATGTGTTCTTCTGTATGTTGGTTTGAGTAATGTGTTTTTGATTGGTTGGTGGTCGTTAAGGTGTGGGGGTAGATATTATATGTGGAAATTGCATGTGGAGGTGTATCAATGGGTGCATGGGTTGTGTGTAGGTATTTGTACTTGTGTAAATTGGTTTTAGTGATGTCTTTTTGATTGTTTGGTACTCGTTGGATGGGGGAAGAGGGAAGGTGTAGAGGTAGAAAGTGTAGGTGGAGATTTAACGTGGTGTATAGTTAGATGTATGGTTGATGTTTAATGTATTTTACTTGTGTATATTGTTTTGAGTGATGTGTTTCAGATTGCTCAGGTGAGGGAGGGGGAAAGGGCGGTGTGGTTGGCAGGTGTATGTGGGGGGTGTATGTGGAGATGCACTGTCGGCTGTGTATATTTTCTGTAAATGTTTACACTCTTTTCATAATGGCTTTGAGTGTTTTAGTGAGTGGTGGTTTGGTGGATGGGGTAGGGGAGAAAAGTGAGTGTGGGCAAGTGTCCATCGTTTTCAAAATGCAAAAGTTAGCTTCAAAGCATTTCTTTGGAAAATATGCACTAGAAGAGGCAAAGTTGTGCTTTAAATCCATCCATTGTTAACTTTCCCAGACAAAAAGTAGCCACGTTGGACATCTTTACTGACAAAGTAGACATATTGTGTTAGTAAACCCCAGTTATGGCTAGTATTGTAGTTTTCAATGCGCCTACATATGTCTCCATTGTATATCCGGACAAAAAGTGGGTTCGAGCCTGATCTTCTGGCTGTTTTGTGCCAATGTCATAAGACACACTGTTGGCAGTTAGAGCCAAACCTGCCGCTCGACTGGCGGCGGTCAATCAACCTGTCGCTCGAGCGACAGGATGGCTGCCTACATGTTGAGAACACGTGGCACAAGAAGTGCCTCTGACACTGCGAAAAACCCCCCTCCCCCACCACTCAAATATTGAAATCTCAATATTTGGTTGTCGGGCCTCGCCTCTGGCCGGGGTTGGTTGCCGATGATTCTTCGCCGGTGACTTTTTAAAGATCACCCCTTTCGGATGTTTTTCTTTTCGGATTATTCTTTGTTTCACTTTGGGCCGTCCGACAAACAAACCCGTGCCGATCGAACGATTCCCAGTGACCGCAAAAACATTGTCACATCGTTCGAGCTACTAGATCCCTTGTACTTGTCGAAACTCGCAGACGGTCAATTGACGGTCGATCGACAGTCGGACTGTATCATAAGAACTTGTGCACTTGTGTGCGACTTCCAGTTTCTCTCGCGGTGCTTGGTGTGCACCTCCACAGACACACGCCACATACACTACTCTGCTGGAGAATGAGGGCAGGGGTGGGGGAGTGGCACTAGATTTTGGTTCGATGTCCCCCCTCCCCCCCCCCCCCCCCCCCCCCCCCCC
>SZWC01013775.1:41718-55114 GCA_023375785.1 Penium margaritaceum
GTGTGTGTGTGTGGATTATCGTGCATTGAACAGCTTGACGGCAATAAAACGTTATCCCTTGCCAAGGACTGAGGATCTTTTTGACCAACTTGAAGGTCCGAAGGTCTTCTCTTCTCTTCATTTCGCTCAAGGATATCGAAGAATTGGATTACTGGAGAAGAAATTACCAAAACTTTGTTTTGCATGCATCTCAGACACTATCAGTTCCAAGAGCTGAGCTTTCGTCTTACCAACCCTCCAGCAACGTTTCAAGCCACAATGAATCACACCTTCCATGATCATTTGAGTGAAACTTTGTTGGTGTACCTTGATGATGTCCTGGTGTTCTCAAAGAATCATAAGGAGCATGAACAACATCTACATATTGTGCTCAAGATCCTCTGCAAAGAGAAGTTCTTTGCCAAGATGGAGAATTGTGGTTTTGCATAGCTTGAGCTACAGTTCTTGAACTCCATCATTGGCAATGAAGGATTTTGAGGGGATCCTCGCAAATTGCAAGCTGTTGTGGACTGACTTCAGCCATCCAATGTGGGAAGAATATGAGCCTTTCTAGGCTTGGCGAATAACTTTCGTTGCTTCATGTAAGGCTATTCTAGCCTTGTCGCTCCACACACAGTTCTCAGACATAAAGACATGAAATGGACATGGTCTGATACATGTGAGCATGCATTTGGACACGTCAAGGAAATGCTAACATCTGCACCTGTCCTTGCACTCCCAAATCCCGCATAACCATAAGAGGTGCTTTATGATGCATCCATCATTGGGATAGGGACTTTCCTTGTGCAAGAAGGATGACTGCTTGCACATGAGAGTAATAAAATCTCAACTGTTGAGACTCGCTACTCCAAAGGTGACCACGAGTTACTTGTGGTAATACATGCCTTAAACGTTCTTTGCTGCTTCCTAGAAGGTTCCAAGGGTGGATTCAAGGTGGTTTATGATCCAGAATCCCCTTGTAGTCTTTCAGTATTAACCGAACCCGACGACAAGGTTGTTGGCACGAGTAATTGAGAAAATTCCACTATCAGTGGAATTATCAACCTGGTCGTACTTATGTGGCATAAATATTTTTTTGTTCTCCAGTCAATGCGGTTCTCACCACACTTCAAGCATGATCCCTTTGCCAGAAAGATGTATGGGTGTTGGACGAGCCCACATCTTTCAACCTCAAATGCCAACCACCAAAACCGGCTGTGCATTTCACGCCATTCTTAAAACGTTTCCACATGGGATACTTTGATGACCCATGGTTTGACCAGGGTAACATTGACCAGTATGGCTTGGTAGAAGCCTCATGTCTCTACTTGAAGGGAAACTTGGTGGTTGTGTACAACTCTGGAAAGCTACAGGGTGAGATCCTTTTTTAGTTCCATAACCCAGCAGCAGCTGGCCACCTTGGTGTAGAAAAATCTGGAAAGGCTCTTCCAGAGCATTATTGGTGGCCTTGATGGCTGTAGGAAGTACATAAGTACATCCAAGCCTTTGATTTGTGTATCTGCAACAATTTGAACAAGAAGGAACCAACACAACCGCTGAAGCCCCTCCCAGTGCCTAACTCCTCTTAAGAGGAATTGAGGATGGATTTCATCGCTGGCTTATTCGAAACACCTCATAGCCATGATGCTATCCTCATGGTGGTTGAATCTTTGACAAAGGTGGTGTATTTCATGCCTAAAACCTGCAAGTACCAAGGAAACAACATGAATCTTCTCGAACACCATTGTTCAACAGCATGTGATTCCATTGTGCAATATCTCTGATTGAGTTGTGTCACTTGCGAGTAACTTCTGGCAAGCCCTTTATGAGATCTTTGACACCGGCCAACTGATGTCCAGTGCTTTTGATCCACAAACAAATGGACAGACTGAATGGATGAACCGAACTATGGACCAGATGCTGAGGTATGGTTAATCGAGGCTATTTTATACACTGGTTTTCTAGTGTGTGCATCGAGTGTGCTCTCATCAAAGGGAGTTCTTTGCACTAGTCCCTACACTCCTTTCATTGTGCATGACCGGAGTGTACTTTTGTCTTATTTAGCTACTAATTTCTCTTCTTATTTAGCTGCTAATTTCTCTTCTCATGGGGTTAGTGTATCTGGCTGGTGCGCTTAGTCACCATACAAAAGTACACTAAGAGCACACTCAGTGTGCTGCTTTGTCTCATATGTCCTAGCATACCTTACCTTTTTTCCTACATGGCCAAAAGGTTCTCTTCTTAGGAGGGACGTCAGTGCGTGGGGTTAGTGTATGTAGGAAGTGCGCTCTGTCACCATATAGAAATACACTAAGAGCGCATTCGGTGTGTGACTTTGTCTCATGTGTCCCAGCACAATCTGAGTTTTGTCTTACATGGCCAAAACCATCACTCCTGCGGAGGTACCTCAGTGCGTGAGGCTTGTGTATATGGTGAGTGCGCTTAGTTACCATACAAAAAATCACCAAGAGCGCATTAACTGCGCTAATATGTCTCATGTGTCTTCGTGTTTGAAGATTTTTGTCCTTTGTGGCAAAAAAATCCCTTCTTATCACTTTGTTGTACTTTATAAGTAGGGAAAATTTCAGGTTAACATTTATCTCCATGTTTCCTATTACATTATGTGTTTCTATGTATGTTTAGGGCCACCCCAAGTGTCATATATGTGAATAAAACTGAACATCATATCTCAAGAGTGTACAGTCAAAATTCGGGCAGTGTGAACTTCTTTTTCACGGATTATTCACCATCTCATTGGTACAATATTTGCTGGGACGTAGCTATGTACACAATGTTGTTAAGTGCTTTACCTGTATGAAACGTCAAAATAGTACTATGTTTCTCGTTGCTCGCTTCCGCTATCTGTTTCGCCCGCTAGTCCCATGGCATCGCTTCGCGAAATTGTCGACTGTCTATAGAACGACAACTGTTTACAATGGATCTAGCCTTATGGGTTCCGCCTTTTAACTCATCCCAAGCTGTTCTAGAGAAGAATGTCAGTGTACGGGGCAGTGAATGTGACGAGTGCACTCCAAATGAGTGGTGAAGTGCACTTATCACGCACTGAGTGTATGGCCGACTTCAAACACACGCAAAATCGGTTTGGCCAAGATATGACAAACGCTTTCGTTTGCTTCTCCTACTATCTACTTTTTCGATCGCGAACCACAACAACCATTCTTGAAGTGCTTTGTATTTCGGAAACAATGAATCTCTTAGCCACCACAGTCGGCCGATGCAGTGAAGGAAAATGTGGATGTGTTTCCTTCAAGATGAAAGCTTCGCTGATGATTTTTACCATGTCAGATACATAAGAAAGGAATGAATGGATAGGCGGAAACACTTTGCAAACATTTATAGGAGGTTTTGTGTTATTGCCAAATCGGTTCTAACTGGCAGTGGGAGGATACAATTAAAGTCGAAGTTATGTGATATTATGCCTACTTAAAACAGGCTCATAACGCGCGTTAAACCATAGGTTCTGGGACGCAGTCCCCAAAAATCTGTCAAAAAATGTAAATAATGATATCTTTGACAGTAAACTATGTCCCTCTTATAGAATATAAAAGTGATCGATGTTTATTAGCAGAGTATTGGCGGTTCCCTTGCAAAAATGTGGTGAAACAACTAGTACCCTAAATGATGAAAAACAACCAGGTTCGGTACTTCAAGATTCGGTGCCGTTCTATCAGACAACTTTGAATTGCACGAGGGTCATCCATTCCTACTAGGTTGTCACACAAATCGAATGTGGGACCACCGGAGTTGCACAAACTTGGTGTTGCATTAAAACTGCGACAAAAATTTGTCTCTCCACATTTAAAAGTACTTTCTGTCGCATATCCAAACAACCTTCTCGTAACAAAAGATTTTTTCAGTCTTTCCGACATGGAAAGTATTGTCAGATAGAAAAAAGAGTTTAGTCAATGTTGCTGCCTTTCAAATCAATCTGTCAAAGTCCAGCTTTTGTTATCCTTTGATGTCCATTGAGGACGGCGGATTGCGGCGGTCTCAGTCTAGACCTGAAGCCGGAATAGGTGAAATCGAGGCCCCCAAAAAAAACATCGATCTGAAATGGGAACAGAAAGAACACATATAATACGACCATCGTTCTTGGAACAGAAGCGCAATCGTGGATTGCGGGGGACTGTCGGTCGTTTCTGATTGATTGTCACAAACGACAATTATCTGCTTAACATGAATTATCGAAATAACATTTCATCGTAGTTGCAATCGAACCTTCTGTATTGCTCGCAAAAAAACATTTCAAACCAATAAACATTTCTAATGCGCAGAATCGTGCACTCAGTGTACGATAAGTGCACTTTCTCAGGCAAATCGAGCACACTAGTCTTTACACACTATTCCTCGCACTGGGGGGGTAGGATGGAACGCTGTCAGCTTGACCTCCGACAAAATGCTGCAACGACATCGTTTCGTCATGTATCTTCAAACAATGAACTGCCGGTCGTCATCTTTACCACATGTCATCGAGCGAAACAAGAAACTCCGTAACCAGGTCGGCTTGACGTAAAATGTATGAACCTTTACAGAAACGCTACAGTAAAGAAATTTGGACAGTAAAAGGTCCAAAAAGAACTCAGGCTCATTATACTCAAGAAAACTCAAAATAAGCAGAAATAAAAGCCAAAAAATGACACGAATATAAAACTCTAAGTGTTCTCTTTCTCCATAAATTTGAGGTCGAAGTCATAGAGAAAGAGGGAGAGAGAGAGAGGGGGGGGAGAGGGGGGGGAGAGTGAGAGAGTAAGAGAGAGAGAGAGAGAGAGAGCGAGAGAGAGAGAGAGAGAGAGCGAGAGAGAGAGAGAGAGAGAGCGAGAGAGAGAGAGAGAGAGAGCGAGAGAGAGAGAGAGAGAGAGCGAGAGAGAGAGAGAGAGAGAGCGAGAGAGAGAGAGAGAGAGAGCGAGAGAGAGAGAGAGAGAGAGCGAGAGAGAGAGAGAGAGAGAGCGAGAGAGAGAGAGAGAGAGAGCGAGAGAGAGAGAGAGAGAGAGCGAGAGAGAGAGAGAGAGAGAGCGAGAGAGAGAGAGAGAGAGAGCGAGAGAGAGAGAGAGAGAGAGCGAGAGAGAGAGAGAGAGATAGGGGGGGGGGAGAGGGAGAGGGAGAGAGAGAGAGAGAGAGAGAGAGAGAGAGAGAGAGAGGATTTTATTTTGTGCACTGTTCAAGTGCACTCTTTTTTTAGTGCATGGTGTTCGTGCATTGTTTTGGAGCGCACTAGAAGAGTGCACTAGAAAGTGAGTGCATGATCTTCCCACCATTGGGCATGTATGGAGATGCTCCGGATGTACGTAGATCCTTAGATGGATGACTGTGACACTTTTTTTCTGAACTAAGGCCGGCATCCAATATTAACACTCCTTGGTGCGGTACGGGGCCAGCTGGAATCACGTACTCTCCTCACATGCCTTTGCTGGTCGCATGGACACTCTTTGTCGAGAAGCACACAACTATCTCCATGCACCAATGTAGCGCCTTAAGGCCTATGCCGATGCTGGTTGCTGTGACGTCACATTTTCCATCAACAACCAGGTACTTTTAAGAACGAAGAACATGTGACTTAAGACACCTGGTGAGAGCTTTCCTACGATTCCAATGGAACTTTCCTTGGATCAAATGGTGGTCTATGGTGTGAGTAAGGTCTGAGTTTGCACATCCATGGCTCGACGGCCGATAAACCTAAGTACCGAGCTGCTACAAGTAGCAGCTCGGTCGGGTGAGTCTTGCTAGTCGAGACCCACCCAAAGGCCAGTGAGCGGAGCTTGCCGGCGCATGAGGCTCGAGCGAGGACAAACATCATGGCTCACAAACTGGCGGGCAAGTCCGCGCCATGCCTCACAAACCAATACACAAGAGCATGTCACAGATATTGTTAGGACTAAACTATGTCTCTAGTATTTGTGCATTTCAGCCCTAGGCCAACGTTCTAGACATAAATAGGTCTTGGAAGCCAACGACGAGTAGGTGATGGGGCAATGCCGACAGGTGGAGGCGAGCATGAGAGATGCCAGATAAGTCAAGCATGGGATTCTGGCGCGGTATGGGTCCTCAGCGTGCGTCGCCTCCACGTTTTGGGTCAGCATGCACTGCGCACTCAGGTCCACACCGGAGTGAAGAATATGTACAAGGAGGATTAACATGCCCCCTTGGACATGAGTGAGGCAGGGAGAAAACCAAGATGTTGCAGTTGGAGCTGTAATGTTGAGGAGGCAAGTGTTTTGGTGAGAAAATCAGCCAGCTGGGAGTCCCCCCTGATTGCACAAACTTGCACAGCGCCTGCTTCGACCACTTCTCACACGAAGTGATGTTCTACACTAATATTCTTAGTGTGAGGATGCAACACACCATCATTTGCAGCAATGCAACGGGCAGCTGAGCTGTCACTGTGAAGTGCCACAGCGTGCGACTACAGTCCCAGTTCCTCAAGCAGCCATGCCAGCCAGAAGCATTTACATGTAGCCTCACCCAATGCCATGTATTCAGCTTCTGCCACAATGCGAGCAACGCACGACTGCTTGGCACTTCGCCACGACACTGCTGTTCCCCACAAGCGAAGCACATAACCACCCAGATTGCGTGCCCCACAATCACGCTCACAGTCATTGTCACAGTACCTGTCCAACAGGGGGCTTGCTGAAGGAACAAAGACCAGATTGAGCTCAGTAGTGTCCATCAAATAGCACAGCAGCTTTAGAACTGCTTTGTGATGTGTGCTGCGTGGCTGCTGGCTGAAATGTGCCAGCACATTGACTGCTCCAGCATGTTGACTGCGCATGAGATGTCAAGGCAGGTGGTGGAAGCAAGGTATGAGAGACTTCCAGTGATTTGTCTGTATAGTGTAGGATCACAGTCAGGTCCGTAGTCAGTAGTGCTGGCATCCAAGAGGTTTGAGTAAACATGAGGACTCATGGGTGAATGCTGTTGTGGGAGGTTTTTGTACCAAATGTTGGAAGCGACATGTGAGATGTGCAATGAACCGTCCTTGATGCAGACTAGGAGTGCGTGCAGTCCTATCTCTGGTGATGGTCATTCCCAAGAATTTGGTTGCCTCTCCCAAGTCAGTCATGATGTAGTGTGTAGTAAGCAGCAAGTTCGTGTCAGTGATGAGAGAACGAGAAGGTGAAAGAATCAGCAAATCATCAACGTACACCAAAAGAGTGACTGGTAGGCCGTGGTCCCAGCGCAGAAAGTGAGAGGGATCACTCAAAGTCTGGATGAACCCCCCTGATTCAAGCATACGTCAAATCTCTTTGTTCCAGCACCGTGGTGCTTGCTTCAGCCCATGAAGGGCTTTGAGCAGCAACCACACGCGGTCTGTACCATCATCAAACCCCTCAGGTTGTTTCACATACAATTCTTCCTCAAGTGGGCCGTTGAGGAATGCATTTTTAACATCCATCTGATGTATTTCCTAGTCTTCCCATGCTACCACGGCCAACAGCGCACGAATGGTTCCGTATTTCCCAACCGGGGCATAGGTATTTGTGAAATCCTGTCCGGGTATTTGGTTGAAGCCCTTGGCCACCAACCTTGCCTTGTACTTGTCAATCAGACCTGCCAGGTTCCTTTTGAGCTTGTACACCCATTGACATCAATGGCTTTACTTCCAGGTGGCAGAGGAACAAGCTCGTATACCCCATGCTCTAGAATAGTGTTCAGTTCAGAAACCTTAGCCTTCTCCCACTCATCAGCATCAGCTCGCCCCCTTGCCTGCGCAAGTATCTGTGGCTCAGTTGTGGTGAGATCCACATGTTTTTGACCTACTGTGTGATAGAATTGTTTTTAGTCCACACGTGGGAGGTTGTGCAAGGTGCGTTGCACTGGCTCGGGCGATGGCAACCTCCTTTCCTGCAGACTGCTGTGTGATCCTTGGGTGTGTAACCCTGGCGTTGTGTGGGGGCCACTGGACTCTGTACTGAGAAGGTCAGTGGGAGTTAGGAGGTCTGTGGGGACTGATGTGGGAACTTTAGTGTGTCTTCCAGACTTTCCAGTTCCTGTAGGGGCTGGGAACGTGGGAGAGACAAACACAGGTACACTAACATAGTATGGGTACTGGTCAGGGATGGTGATTTGTGGGACATGACGCAGGGTATGAGACTGTTTGTAAGGCATGTGCTCCAGAAAGGCAGCATCTCTACTTTCAAGGAAACCGTGACTCACCCAAAGTCATGTTTCACCTCTCGGCCACACCATTCTGTTGAGGGGTGTAGGATGCAGTGGTTTTGGTTTTCTATACCTTTGGCCTTTGGTTCTGCTTTTAGGGTACCCATGAACTCTCCTCCTCCTCCTGTGCGTAGTCTAATTAGTTTGCACCCAGTCTGGCGTTCGGCCAGTGGGATCCACTCAGCAATGGCTCGTTGAGCATCCGCTTTGGATTTGTACTGCTAAAGTCATCTGTCAGTATTAGTACATGTTGCGACCCATATTGAACAGAGGGTAAGGGCATGGGTCCCGCTAGGTCTGCATGCACCAGTTCAAGTGGTGCCTTGCATCCCTTGTTTGACTTGGGAAAGGTCTACCGATGAGCTTTACCCTCTTGACACTCCAGGCATGCATCAGCCTGGAGACCATGTGGACATTCTGTCGGGAGTAGACCGTGTGCAGGGGTATGTTTGATCATGTCCGTGATGAGCTCTGTGTTGACGTGAGCCAGTTGGTGACCCAGCAGGTCCTTATGCTGTGGGACTTTATCTTTCATGACATGCGTCTGCGGTTTCTGTGTGTGTTTCCGTGCCAGTGGAAAGAGAGTAAGACAGTACAACATGTCAGCATGCAAAGGGCCTTCAGCCAGCAGTGCACCAGCGGCATCAAACAGCATACACTGTTGCTTTTTCCCAAGTGTGGACATGCTGGCTTGAAAAACCAATTTGCCCCCTGATAGAAGGCTCACTTTTAACTTTGGTACATACAGAGCACCAGCCAGCCACAGAACCCCACCAGGCACTTGCAAGGCCACTGTTCCCATACCCTCAAATGCCAACACTTCCCCACACCCTGTTTCTATGCCCTCCACAGCGTAACAAACAGCTGGCGATGTGGGGAAATGTGATGCGACGCAGCAGTGTCAAACATCCATTCATACATGGGTAATGCGTGTGACGTGGTGAAATGTGTGTGAGCCAGTCGCTGACCTGGAAACTGTGGTGTTGCCATTGGTTCTGGGGCTGAAGCTCCATGGGTGCCGCCCAGCCACTCGTTAGTAGTGCTGCTGCTGGCTGCTGCAACTCAGCCATCTGTGAGAAGATGCGCTGCGGCCACGCTGGTGCTGGAGCAGGAACGGTCAATTTCAGTGGCACGTAGAATGGACCCTGGTACATGGGAGGTGGTCCCTGATGCAATTGTAGACCCATCGGCATCCGCAGCGAAGGTGGTGCATAGGTCACTCTGCCGAAGGGTGCAGGCGCTCAAGGACCAGCACTGGTCGGGACGGCCCACGCTGGTGGCTGCAGGTGATGCCCAAACTGCGGACACGTCAACAGTGTGGGGAACTGCTACTCCTGCTGCTGCTACTGCTGGGATGGCGTCATGATGCGTTGCAAGTCAGGGCAAGCATGCCAGAAGTGGCCGTGCTGGCCGCAATAGTTGCACGTGCGTCCTCCTGCACTTTACCATGACCGCGTCCTCCGCCTGGCTGGGCACCTCTTTCGCCACTGCCCCAGCCTCCTCCGCCCCGGCCTCCTGCCTGACCAGTGCCAGAAGATGGACCAGGTGATGTCTGATGCATGAAGGCGCTGGGTGCCGGGACATTTGCCTCTTGTGACTCACCACGGAGGATGTCCTCGTAGTGGCACAGCTCCTCAAAGACCTCTGGGAGGTCAGTGCTCTCAATGTCATTCACGCGGAGACGCCACAGTAGACCTCGCCAAAAGTCCCAGTACGGCTCTCCAAGGTGCAGCAGAACAGGGTCAAGCTATTCGAGGATGGAGCAAGGTGCTCCAAGCCCAAGGATGCGACGATGGAGGTCCACAGCCTCATCCCAGTACTGGGAATCGGTGCCCCTGACTTTGGGTACAGACCCCGAAGTCTGTCACGTAGTGAGATTACCAACGCCATTCCCCGTTCTTCATGGTGTGTGGCTAGGTATTGCCAAGCATCGTGAGGGCGTGGAGCCCCACTCCGAGCATTGGTTGGGTCCTCCCCTTTGCCGCCAAAGCGGAGGTGGCGAATAGCATAGGAATGGTCATCGGGAACCGCCGAACCAGAGCATTGAATGCACAAATCAGGACTCAATCTTCAGTTGCATCAGCAGGTGGAGCTAGGTACAGCTCCTCCAACCCACGCCAGAAACACATCCTTCCAAGCCAGAAAGTCTCGCGTGCCCAGCAGGGGCGGCGTCAAATCCTTGTTGGAGAGAACTTTGCTTAAGTCCTCCCACGTCATCGTGGTGGTACCGGCACCACTGCCGGAGCCCGTGGAGGCACTAGCACTAGCTCCCGCACCTGAGCACCCTGGGTTGGATGCCGCTTGACTCATGATGACAAACGGAGTCTAACAGCCCCTGGTCACACTCGCTTTGTGCGAAGAAAATTTTGGCAGCAATTTTCCGGGCCCACTTTGGGCCCAATTTCTGCCATGAGCCCTGAGCACGTTCGGAACACCTTCTTGACCCTAGGGAATGCCCGTTGGGCCACCTGTGGTCTGAAAAACCTGACTGTGGGCCGAGGGGACCCACCGTCACCTCTGAAGGGTGAGGGTGGCGCGTGGGTTCACCCTCCTCTTACTTCTCCCATGGGTGTGGCCTCTCCCCTGACTTCTGCCACCTCTACACTCCGCGTGCGGCCTAGGGGAAGTGCTGCAACACATTCTGGGTTCAAGCGCAGCCTGCTTCTGCGAAAGGTGCGCAGATCTGCTGTCGCGACTTCCTTGGCCGCCCCCTTTTACCCTAATTGCCGCACTTATGGTAGGCGATCCAGCTAAGAATGTGGCTCTGATACCATGAGAACTTTCCTACGATTCCAATGGAACTTTCCTTTGGTCAAATGGTGGTCTGTGGTCTGAGTAAGGTCTGAGTTTGCACATCCATGGCTCGACGGCCGAAAAACCTAAGTGCCGAGCTTCTACAAGTAGCAGCTCGGTCGGGTGAGTCGTGCTAGTCGAGACCCACCCAGCGGCCAGCGAGCGGAGCTCGCTGGTGCATGAGGCTTGACTGAGGGAAAACAACCCTCCTGGCTCGCAATCTGGTGGGCTAGTCCACGCCATGCCTCACAACCCAAAAAGCAAGAGCATGTCACACAGATTGTAAGGACTAAACTAGGTCTCTAGCATTTGTGCAGTTCAGGCCTAGGCCAAAGTTCTAGAAATGAATAGGTCTCGGAAGCCAACGACAAGTAGGTGATGGGGCAATGCCAACAGGTGGAGGAAAGCGCATGAGAGACGCCAGATAAGTCAAGCATGGGAGTCCGGCGTGGTATGGGTCCTCAGCGTGCGTCGCCTCCACTTTCTGGGTCAGCATGCACTGCGCACTGAGGTCCACACCGGAGTGAAGAATACATACAGGGAGGATTAACACCTGGAGCAAGGAAGATCCTTCCTTAGTGTGTCAATCATTCAAGGTCAAGAATTGGTGAGGTTTCTAATCACATTGCTCTCCCGAAAGTCCTGAAGATCCATGACATGCTTCACGTCAGTCTTCTTGAACACTATGCAGTATGAGGAATGGTTCAACCACCAGCGGACATGTTGAAGGGCCTTTGCCTTGTCCTTTTGGAATAGAACATGGTGGGAGCCGATATTTCCCCACATTCTTTGCGTATGAGTGGACCTTCCATGGAACCGTGAGCAGAATGTGGTTTGAGGGGGAACTCTGGTTGAAGAATTGGAACTATGACTCTAGTTCCATTCTCGGAACTGTAGTTCCGTACCGGTGTGCAGCCTTAAATGGCACTGATCTTGGATGTATGGGGACGTCCAGGCTGGTGGTCACAAGGAAGCTCCTAGCAAGAGGGCAAAGAAGAGTTAGCCACGAAAATATTTCATGTGAATTTGGCTGATCTATGTGTGATCTTGTGCTTGTGAAGGATATGAATCTCAATATTTTGAGTTTTATCGCTCCATGCAATGGTGCATGATCAAAAGGATGTACCTAAAAACTGTTTCATTGACCAACAAAGCACGTGTCATTCAACCAACATTCAATGTAGACCCTCTTGAAATGAGGGCGGTTCATAGTAGAGGGGAGAAATGTAACAAACCTGGCGTAATCTACACTAGTTTTTCACCTTAGACGGGAGTCATAATATCCCAAAAGGGTTGTCACGTTATCTTTCTGGAAAAAGAGGAATGTTCCCCAACATTGGTCGTCTGGATGGCAAGGAGGATTCCTTGCTGAATAGACCTGCAAACTGTAAGCTTTGCAAGAGCTTCTGGTTCGCACGAGGGCGACTGAATAGTGCCTCGCACTATCCGGCCTCTGCTTGAGGACTCACGACCTCCACCAATAGAACGCAAGCCCATTGCAAACATTCATGATTAATTCCATGGGACACATGCTGTCGCATTGGACGTTACCCAATGCAACATCGCAAAGTACCTCCTTCCCCCATCAAGGGGCACCTCACGAGGCCCCCTCTCCATAAGGGGACTAGCGCGGGGCCACTGGCGGACGTTCCAAGAGGACCACCCCGCTAATGGCCACCTCTACTTGGTGGCATGAAAAAACTGTTTTTATAAACCTGTTGTCCATACCGTCCAACAAGAAGGAATTTGAGGGCTGGAAAAATACCCTCGCAACCATGAACTTTTATTTCCACAACCTCCCAGTCCTTAACCACACCGGAAACCTAGGATTACCATGTGGACACTAGAATGTATGTTAACAGGTTGACTCAATGGGAGAAATGTATCGAGTTGAATCGCTTCAACCCCCCACAAAATGGATGGATAAATTAAGATCCTCCATCATCCCTCTTGGGCTGCCCTTTGACGAGAATGGACTTTGCACCCCGACTGCCTTCAGGGTATACTTGTGAGAGAATTCATTTGTGAGGGACTTCACTTCACGGAGAAGTTCATCTTCACGATGAACCTACGTAGTTGCCATGGGCTATTGGATCTCGAGGGCTCGCGCACCCAAAAGAGACTCCCACCCCTTTTATCTGTCGTGTTCTATGCAATCTCATTGTTCCATTTCCAAAGCTTTTGATACATCTGATCATTTTTTGAAAACATTGACGGAAGTGTCACAAACTGTATCACTATTTTGATACTTCTCGGTTTACTTCTCGATGGTGTGAGACTTTTCTAAAAACCATTTCTTCATGTTTTGAACGGGTTCGGTTCACATATACCCAGTTTTTGGAGCTACATAGCTGATATGCCAAAGTCCCGTACGATGTAACGACGGTATCAATGGTGCGCGAGAAATAATGCAAATATCAACAGCGATCTATACCCCCCCCCCCCC
>SZWC01013776.1:6257-26638 GCA_023375785.1 Penium margaritaceum
CGATTAAATCACTACTTTCAGGGTAAGGCTCTATGTTGTCTTCTACATGTGTCACACTTGTAGTTGGCTGGTTGAAGGAGTTTTTTAGGTCATGGGTGGTTGGCCATGACTTGGTTGCAATGTACTTCATTGAGAATATCTTATGGACAAGTCCTCAATAGGGTCGTCACAAAGAAGTTTTCATGGTTGGACAATGTCGCAGTACGAAGATCAGTTGTTCAACTCTCAGGGAGGTTACTTGTCCAATAAATACAAGGTATGCCACCTTTATAGGGTCCTATCAAGAACCTATGAGAGATCTCACAAAAAGGCGGATTTTTTTTGAGGATTCTCACAAAGCTTCCTCTCAACTTCCAGGAATACTTTGCAGTGAACATAGAATGTACAAGCGGAGTGACCTTTCACGCCATTCAAATGTTCAAAGCCTTGTAGTGCGTACTTTTGTCATCGATTTTGTCCGAACCTGCAAAATGAAACTTTCACTGTTCCTTCTATGTCATGATATAAGGCTTCTCTGGTCGCACTCTTGTTGTTGTGAGGCACGAATGTGTTGTGATTTGTGACGTTCCTGTCGACCTGTACAGTTTACCGCGACCACTCGGCCGTGTCCATGCCCGTGCAGATCCCTAATGCGAACCCAGGTGGCACCGGGGCGTCGTCTGGTGGTGGAATACCTGCTCGGAGCTGATTGACGACCGCTCCAGAGTCCTCGATGTTGTGTGGGACCTTCTGCAGTTTTTCTGCAGCACGTAGGAGTTCATCGGTGGACTAGCCGCGGGCCCGATTAACATTTTTTTGCATTGTGTGTCCACCGTTTGATGCCGGATGCATGCATGTGACCACTCGTAGCGTCCGGCTTGAGATTCTGCTCGTTTGAGTTGAGACGACGTAGCGTTCGGACTTGTGTACGCTGAGTTACGGCTAAAGCAGTGGTTTTGGGCCAATTTTAGGACAGACCTTGCACTATCGCGTGCGGCACCCGTAGTGCGCCACGGCAGGTACTTATGCCATGGACTTGTCATTTGTCATCTCTCTCTGCAAATGCTATTGAAGCATTCTGACACTTTGCCTTGTGTCTCCTAGCCAGACCCTTGCCGTTGTGTGTACGACATGTGACTGTCGTCACCGTCTGGCCAGGCACTGACGCCTNGGCCCGATTAACATTTTTTTGCATTGTGTGTCCACCGTTTGATGCCGGATGCATGCATGTGACCACTCGTAGCGTCCGGCTTGAGATTCTGCTCGTTTGAGTTGAGACGACGTAGCGTTCGGACTTGTGTACGCTGAGTTACGGCTAAAGCAGTGGTTTTGGGCCAATTTTAGGACAGACCTTGCACTATCGCGTGCGGCACCCGCAGTGCGCCGCGGCAGGCACTTATGCCATGGACCTGTCATTTGTCATCTCTCTCTGCAAATGCTATTGAAGCATTCTGACACTTTTCCTTGTGTCTCCTAGCCAGACCCTTGCCGTTGTGTGTACGACCTGTGATTGTCGTCACCGTGTGGCCAGGCACTGACGCCTAGTCAGTGGCTATGTCGGTAAGAAGCTTCCACGCATCTTCTCATGGTATCAGAGGAGCGAGACAGTTCTCGCCGAGCCGCGCAGCAGAGACGCAGTAGAGCTGCAGCAATGAGCATCACCGCTGCAGCCGATTCACTGGGACCTTTCGATGTCACCCGACTGCCGCCGACGTCACCCGCTTCAGCACGTGAGAGTGAAGTAGCAACAGCTGCAAGCAGCGGCAGCAGCAGGCTGCAGCCGCTAGCAGCTGTTGGCATTGGCCCCAGCAGTAGCGGCAGTAGGCAGCAGCCGCAGGAGGCAGCATGCGGGCAGCAGCAGGCGGACAGCAGCAGCGAGTAGCAGTAGCAGCATGCAGCAGGAGCAGCGTACAACAGCAGTAGTGCGCAACAGGATCAGCGCGCAATAGGAGCAGCGCGCAGTAGCGCTGCGCAGCGGCAGCAGGCATCAGCCGTAGCAAGCGGGGACGCGCAGCAACAGTTGTAAGCAGCAACGCACAGCAGCAAGCAGCAGCAGCAACATTGAGCAGCGAGCATCAGCGAGCAACAACAGCAATGCGCAGTAGGAGCAGCACGGAGCAGGAGCAACGCGCAGTAGCGCTGCAGCACAGCAGTAGCGCGCAGCTGTTGCCACAGCTGCGCAAGCAGCTGCGCGGCTGCTAGTGCAGCCGCAGGCACAACAGCAGTAGTAGCCGAGCAGAAGCTACTACGGAGCTTCCGCGCAGCTCCCGCACGGCTGCCACGGAGCAGCCGCCCAACAGTCCCGAGGGTTTTCAACAAAAAAGGGAAAGACCGGTGCTGACGTGAGCATTTTTCTTGTTGACGGTAGCACTTGCCTTAGTCAATTTGTTTGGTCGGAAAGTCAAAAGTTGCCAGCATTTCAACTCCTCGAGAACGCTAACGGTTTTGCAATCTGACCGGTTTCACATCTCGGTCCATAATGAGCGGTGACATGGCTCCGAGCGGTGACGAGGGCAAAGGACCACCAGATCCTTCTTCCTCCTCCTCAAGGGTCATGAGCCCATGCTCGCAGGCCATTGAGGACCTGCGGAGCCAGCAGGATGAGATGTGTCTTCTGCAGCAGTAGCACACTGACGCCATCCGTACGCTCATTGATCTTCTTCATGGTCAGTCCAGGGTCCCACTGCAGACCTCCGAGGGAGTCCGCGGTGTCATACCTTTTGCATAGTAGTTAGCATCTACGCCGAGGGCAGCAGCAAGACAGGACCTGCCGCTTCTTGATCCTCTTGATGAGGACCCTGACATGCCAGGCATGGAGGATGGCACTCACGAGAGGGAGATTCGCGTGCTTCAGGAGCGTCTCTGCCACCTTCAGACGTGTTCTGGTTCCCTGTTCCCGAAGGTCTGATCCTCGCCTGATCCCTACCTCGACGACTTCCCTCGTCCCGGTGTCTTCCCCATCCCTCGTCTTCCTAGCCTGCGGTTGCCCTCCCTACGAAGCGGCAACCCAAGGACTTCGAGACACCGCCCCCACGATATGTTCGTAAGGACAACTTCGACTGCTGTGAGACTCTTTTTCAGGTCTAGGCCCTTTCAGAGGGGGTATGACCCTACTATCACAGTCCGTACCAGGTTACGTTTCTCGCTTGGGTGCTGATTGCGGCTAGGGCGATGCGCGGACTCCTTCACGCCATGCCGCGCGAGACTGTTGTGGACTTTTGCCCTTTCCTTGGCGAGGCCGGCATATGCGCGTGTGCTGATCCACGTCGAAGATGGGACCTGGCATTGTCCGTGCTTGCTGTGGCGACGCAGGCCACCTACGCGGCTCACATTCACGCCTTTCACTCTCTCCGTCAGGGACCTGCCGAGCCCGTAGTCGATTACTGGTACGTTGCCATGCGCATCTACACGCGCCTTGGGATATCAGGAGGTACACACCTGTGGGTGCTTCGCACGCTCATGATCGGAGTTTTTCTTGAGCATACAGACATCTTCTCGGGGTACAGCAACGCCGTGCTCGAGCACTTCTCCACCTCCATTCAGCTTCTTCCTTGGGTGCATCAGCTTTTCCTCCAGGTGACTTCCGCCCGTGAGGCAGCCGTGGCCCATCAGGCGAGTCCCCTTGTTGCAGCGGTCATCACGTCGCCACCGATGCCCCTCTTGCATTCTACTTCTCCATCCTCTGGCACACCCTCCGCTTCCCCTTCCACCCCGGCTACCCCGACTCAGGTGGAGGGCGTGGCAGCAGCAGCACAGGGAAAGAAGGATAAAAAGAAGCGTTGTTCGGGCTAGCAGCAGTCGCAGCAGCAACAGTCATCGGGCAGTAGTTGTGGACGTACTGTTCACTACTACAACTGTGGTGGCGCTCATCGCTACACCGAGTGCCAGCCACCGCTCGACTTGGCGCAGATCACTCACGGTCTTCAGGCTGCACACGCACAGCGGTTTGCGTTGAGCACCACAGCCTCTGGTCGCGCGACAACCACAACCGCAGCAGTTTTCGCTTCCCCACCAGCAAGCACTGGCGACCCGGACCCACGTGACCGCACCATTGCCGAGCTCCGTCAGCTCCTCAGCTCCACGTGGCGCTTCGTTCTCAGGGAGGTGCGAGTGTGTTGTCACAGCCGGGTGGTTCACAGGCTGTTTGTTTGTCTGTTCTCGTCGCTCGTGATGACTCGTGTGGGGGGACACAGCTGGCATGTGATGATGATAGGCCTGCCAGTCTCGATTGGATTCTTGTGTCTCACCTTTGTGCCCTTCGTTGTTCCTCCTCACCTGTTGGTCAGTGCCTGTATGCGGCCGAGTGTTCAACGCCCGTTGCACAGTGACGTCCTCCGGCCGTGATGCTGGTGGCACTTGGATCATCAATTATGGTGCCACATACCACATGACCTGTTGTCGTAGTGACTTTGTTGTCCTCGGTCCTGTGGCATCTGTTAGTTCCATTTGCATAGGCTCTGGTCAGTCCTTGCCGGTCCAGGGTGTTGGGGTTGTGTGCTTCGATGGTCCACCGGGCCCCCTGTATCTTTCCGAGGTGCTTTTTGTGCCTGACCTTGAGTTGAGCTTGCTTTATGTGCATGTCCGCGCATTGATGGGGCTCTTTGTGGAGCACACTACAGACTCCGCAACTGTGACAGCTCTTGACACTCTTACCATTGTTCTTCGTGCCTCCATTGTGGATGATCTATACCATGTTCCTCCGACCCCGAGCATCTATACCATGCTCCTCTTCTCCCCCTGCACTTGTGTTTGTCACTGGTGTTCTGACTGCTGAGCACCAGTGACTGCTACATCGTCGCCAGTTTCATGTAGGCTCTGACATTGTGTCGAAGCTCATTTGAACACAGCCCGCACTCGGTCTTGACGCGACATCTTTCGAGAAGCTGCCCAAGAACGATTGTCTGTTATGCGCTCAGGGTAAGATGCATCGTTCCACCTACCCTGATTCTCGATCTCGAGCCTTTCGCCATCTTGAGTTGGTCCATTTGGATCTTCTGGGTCCTCTTCCTGTCGAGTTTCTGTCCGATTGGGGCCAATACGTCTTGACTCTGATTGATGACTTCACCCGGATGCGGTGGGTCTACAGCATGCGTTTGAAGAGTGACGCCGCTCTCGTGGTTCGCCTCTGGCTAGTGATGGCTTAGCGTCAGTCCCGCCACACGGTACATACCATCCGCTCGGATCGCCACGGCGAGTTTCTTGACGAGATGGACAGTTACTTTGCCAAGCACGGGGTTTTTCACCAGGTCACCGCTCCTGCTACTCCTCAGTAGGACGGTGTTTTTGCGTGCTATAATCGCACCATGAAGGATGCGGTCTGTGCTATGCGGTCTCGGTGCGGTCTCCCGGAGTCCTTTGCCTTTGAAGGATTCGCCTACATGACGTGGGTCTGGAACAGCCTCTCGCACAGTCCCCTTCCGGACCACGTTACATTGTACGGGCTCTGGTTTGGCCACTGTGCTGATCTGCGTCTCGCTCGTGTCTGGGGATCCGTGGCCTCTGTGTGGTACACTGAGGACTAGCAGGGATCCAAGGTCTCTCCGCGGGGTCGCTTGTGTGCCTCCGTCAGCATCTCCCCACGGTCGAAGGCCTGGCGTTTTTGGGACCCCGCACGTCGTCGCATCGTTGAGTCCTGCGACACGCTTTTCTTTGAGTCTCTCACCTACTGTGTCCTGACCTCTATCATGTCGATGTCCGTCACGCACGTTCCTACGTGTGAGGCTTCTCGACAGATGGGGGAGTCTAGGCCTACGAGCACCTCCCATCCAGCTGAAGTGTCCGTTCGAGCCCCCTCCACTTCTTGGTCTCCGGCTCTTGATGATCCAGCGATCATCGCTGTCGGTTCGGAGACCTCTCCAGCCTAGCCTGTTTCTTCCCCTGTTCCCTCACATTCCCCGGGCACCTATGTCCATCAGTACTCCTGCCTCTGTGCGTGGTCCTGCCTCGACTCCTGCTCTTGCTTTCACGTCCAGTCTTGTGTCTCCCATCATATCACCAACATCTCCTGACAATGCATCACCTGCCCCTGTGCCTCCGTCCTCACCAGATGTGGTCGTGCCTGCCTCTGAGGGTGAGGTGAGGCCCTCGAGCCTAGGTTACTTGCGTGAGCCCGGTGGTCGTCTTCGACCATTGGTCTCCGGAGTCTAGCGAGCGTCAGGTCTTGCACCCAAGCGCTCCACTCACAGCGTTGCGAGTTGCGATCCCGGCACAAAGGCCTTAGGCCTGAGTGTCCGCACAGATCACACAGAGGTACATCTAGCATGTCCTGTAGGGCATGATCTGGTCACTTGTGAGTTTCGTACTGCTTGTGATGCATTAATTGATCTTGTGGTCGTCAGGCCTAGCTTTGAGGCGTGTGCACTCGCCACTCAGAGCTCTCCCTTGATGGCGCCTGATCCGGACACATTGAGGGAACCTCTCTCATCAGAGGATGCAGACGCCTGGCGTGCTTCCTGCAAGGATGAGCTTCGCACCATCCGAGAGCACGGAGTTTAAGAGCTAATCGACCTTCCACCTGGGAGGAAGGCTATTCAGGTCAAGTGGATCTTTTGCAAGAAAATGAAGCCGGATGGCTTGTTGGAACGCCACAAGGCTCGCTTGGTCATCAAGGGGTACTCTCAGATCAAGGGCATCGATTACACTGACACCATCGCCCCTGTCGGCCGCATGACCTCAGCTCGCGCTCTGTTCGGTGTGGTGGCTCAGCATGACTGGGAACTGCACCAGATGGACGTGAGCAATGCGTTCCTCCATGGCTCTCTGGATGAGGAGATTTACGTGGCCCAGCTACTAGGCTTTGAGGACGGTGACAAGGTCTGGCGCTTGTGCAATTCCTTGTACGACTTCAAGTAGTCTCCTTGATGCTGGAACCAGGAGATAACAGGCACCCTGACTCGTGTGGGATATTTACAGAGCGAGGCAGATCCCTCTCTCTTTATCCGACAGGCACCTGAGCGGTTCACTGCACATCTTGGTCTATGTGGACGACCTTGTGATCGTGTATTCCTCCATGGAGGCCGTGAAGGAGGCCAAGGCAGTCCTTCAGACTGCCTATAGGATGAAGGATCATTGACTTGCAGCGGTGTTTCTTGGCATGGAGATCGTGCGAGACCGCAGACGTCAGACACTTCTGCTGCATCATGCTCGATACGCACGAGTTGTGGAGGAGCGCTTCAGTGACCTTGGCATAGTGCCCACGGCCTCCACACCTCTCACACCTGATGGGCAGGACGCCCTGAAGGTGGACGATCCCACACAGCTGGAGGAGACAGTGGATGTGACCTTGTACATCTGCCTCATCGGATCTCTGATGTACCTGGCGACCACCACACGCCCCGACATCGCTTTTGTCGTCAACCTCCTTGTAGAGGTTTTGCAGGCTCCACGTGCTAGAGCCCTTCATGCGGCTGTGCGAGTGGTGCGGTACGTGGTCTCCATACCATGTTTTGGACTCTGATTTTGGCGGTAGTGTTCGGTGGTTCTTGACGGCTACACCGACAACGATGACAACGATGGACAACGATGCGGTACGGGGCCTGGAGTCCAGATGGACGCAGTTGCAATGGTTACGTGTTCCTGTTGGGTGTACCGCTGTGTCCTAGCGTAGTGAGAAGCAGGGCTGCATTGTACGTAGGTCGTTGGAGGTAGAGTATGCTGCTCTGGATGCAGGGGTTGGTGAGGTAGTGTGGCTGCAGTGCCTGTTCCTTGAGCTAGGTCAGTCAGTACCCGCCATTGTGCTTTGCTGCGACAACCAGAGCGCTCTTGCTATTGCGGAGAACTCTGGTGTTTTCCATGCTCGCACGAAGCACATTGCGGTTGAGCATCATTTCGTGCGTGATCTGGTGGAGCGACACATGTTCTCCGTCATGTGGGTCGGCACTGACATGCAGCATACTGATTTCTTGACGAAGGCAATGGCGCGCGGGAAGTTTCAGGTGGCCATTTAATCTGTTGGGCTTCGCCCCTTGCCTGAGAGTGGTTGAGTGTGGGGTATCACACACACCCCACACTGGGGGGGGGTGTGTGACGACCGTCCTTGGTTTTGTGTCTATGCCACGATTATTTCTGTACTTGTTGTTGCACTCGTATCAGTGCTGCACGTGTATGGACATGCGTGCCATCGGGTCATGGGGGTGTATTGTGATTTGTGACATTCCTGTCGACCAGTTCAGTTTACTATGACCACTCGGTCGTGTCCATGCCCTTGCAGATCCCTAATGCGGACCCACATGGCACCAAGGCGTCATCTGGTGGTGGACTACCTGCACGGAGCTGATTGAAGACCGTCCCAGAGTCCTCGATGCTGTCTGGGACCTTCTACAGTTTTTCTACAGCTCGTAGGAGTTCATTGGTGGACTGAATGTGGGCCCGATTTGCATGTTTTTGCATTGTGTGTCCACTGTTTCATGCCGGATGCATACATGTGACTAGTCACAGCGTCCGGCTTGAGATTTTGCTCGTTTAGGTTCAGACGGTGTAGCGTTCTGACTTGTCTACGTTGAGTTACAGCCAAAACAATGGTTTTGGGCCGGTTTTAGGATAGACCTTGCATTGCTGCGTGCAACACCCGCAGTGCGCCGCGGCAGGTACTTATGCTAGGGACCTGTCATTCATCATCTCTCTCTGCTAATGTTATTGAAGCATTCTGAAACTTTGCCTTGTGTCTCCTAACTAGACCCTTGCCGTTGTGTGCATGACCTGTGACTGTCATCATCGTTTGACCAGGCACTAACGTCTAGTCAGCGGCTGTGTCGCTAGGAACCTTCCACGCATCTTTTTAGAATGTTCCGCGGTATTGGTGTTGTTCTCAAATGCCCCATGAATGGGGCATTCAAGAGAACAAACAAGCAAAGGAAGGAAAACCCAAGAAAGGGGTACCCCACTGGCACCGGGGCATCAGTGAACCAAAAACAAAGGTAATCTGGTGCATAACTGCAGCGACTACCCCTATAACAGAAGTAGCGGTGCAAGCGGCGGAGACTTGTACAAAGAGGAGCAACACTGGAGCAGCAACAGCAGCGGTGAGAACACGCATGGTCAGGGCCACCATTGCCAGTGATCGACAATGGTCGTAGCTGTAACGGCAAGAACAGTGGTGACCTTGGCAGCAGTAGCCATTGTGTTAGAGGTGGCATGAGGCCACTTCCATTGGGGTCAACAGTAGTCAAGATAACAGCAGCTGCAGCAGCTGCAACTGCAGTAGTAGGAGCAACAGCAGTACAGGTGGCTTGAGGCTAGAGCCGTCGCCAAACAACGGCAACCGCAGCAGCAACAAAAACCGCGTGAGATGCGGTAGTAGCAGCAACAGCGAAGGTGGCCTTAGGCCATAGCCGTCGGTTGACGACGGTGACTGGAGCAGTAGCAGCAGACGCAGCAGCGGCGGCACCAGCAGCTGCAGCGGTTGTAGTAGGTGTGGCGTGAGACCACCGCCGTTAGCGTTTGACGGTGGTCGCAGGCAGCAGCGGCAATAGCAGTAGCACCGAAGGCAACACGAGGTTGCACGTTGCGGCAGCCGCGCGATAGAAGCATAGCAGTCACACAGCAGTTGCACAGCAATGCACCACCAGCGTGGAGGTGGTCGTCCTCGTGATGGCATCGCAACACATCTGAGGGACTGTGTTTCGATCGCCCACCTCCCCTTGTGGCCTTGTGCCAACAGGAGCAAGTGTGTTGTACACTCATCCACGCCAGACTCCTGAGATGAGCATACTGGCATGGCAAGGGGCACAGCTGGCGCCGTGGCTGGCATCGGCATTGCAAGCATGGCAGGCGCCGCGGGCGCAGTGGCAGTTGGAGCCATGGCACACGACTCAAGCGCCCAACGGCTTTGCCTGCAACTGTTGCGGCGACCGGCACCATGGCTTGCGCCAGTGTCGCCAACACCTTGCCGGGTGGCGACCGCCCTGGATGCAATCACGTCCATCTTCTCCTCCACCTGATGCGGGGACGTTGCTGGTCGATGCCGTAGCGCCCCTCAACGAAGCTGTGGCAGTGCTGTATTCCGAGCTCCAGGGACTAAAGCGCACAGTGCAACAGCTCACAGGCCATGTGGTCTCTGAGTAGGTTGTTGTCACCATGTCGATACAGACCCCCCTCTCTTCCTCGTCGCCATCCTCACCTCCGTCAGTGACATCACCTGACAGTGCGACAATTCCCGACCTCTGATCCATGTCCGCTCTGTCCAGGAGTAAGTCGGAGTCATTCTCACCTCTAATCCATCAGCCTTCATGTCCGCACGTCCTACTCGCACCGCACATGCGCACACTCATTGTGTGAGGCAGCGGACAGTACGTCGGTATCGGCGTTTCCAAGTAGCAGCAGAAGCAGCAGCGGTGGCAAAGGTTGCAGTAGAGCCGACTCTTTTGTTTCCCGCCGCAGAGTTGGTCCTTTTTCCAGCATTCCATGTAACCACCTATGCAGCTCCCTTCGGTGTGTCAATTGTGGGAGGGATGCTTTTCCGCCAACGACTGCCGTGGATCCGAGGATGGAGGCAATAGACGGGGGCGCACGACACACTCAGTTATTGCAGTGTCTGGAGGGGACGAACGCTCCCGCTGTGGGGGAGGACTATTCATCCGAGGAGGAGTGGTTCGACGCTGAGTCAGCAACAGAGAGCGAGTTGGAGATTGCAGCGGACGTGGCGGAGGGATTCAGAGAGGGAGCAGAGGCTGTTGATGCCCTGGCGATGGTCGGAGCGACAGTAGCACCCATGGCGATGGCAGCCGATACTCGAGTAGCAGACGTCCAGGCAGTGGGCGTGTTGGCAACCACTGACATCGTGAGGGAAGCAGTGGCAGTTGATGCTGGTGCTTGACTACGATAGCACCTGGCAGACCGCCAGGAGGGGACAGACGTCTCCTATGAGGACGACGAGTCGTTCATGGGGGAGTGGTCAGATGCGGAGTCGGAGACAGACGCAAGAACCCTGTGCACTGCCGTATTTGCAGCAGCGCAGCACGAGCAAGGGAGCGTCCCTGGACGATGACAGACGTCCGTGTGTGTGACACTTTGGCAGCGGCTGATGAGCTTGTAGCAGTTACCCCTGCAGGTGCAGCCGCCGTGGAAGACGCAGGGCAGGCTGCAAACCTTCAGCTCATGGCTGCCCTGACCAGCGTCCCTGACACCTTGACGGTTCCAGCCAAAAACAAAGCTACAAATGTCCAAGCTGCAGTTCTCCTGCCCGAGCGCCTGCACTCCGCGGTGGACGCACAGGAGGCAGCCATGGCTCGAGCGGAGGCGCACATGCAGGGTCTCATTAAAGAGCTCCGGGAGGCCAGCAGCCGCTGCTACACCACGGATGTTCTAGCGCGACGGGCTGCCGAGGAGTGTGTGGAGGGTGTGCACACGCATCTCGAGGCGACTGAGTGGTCTCTAAAGGATGCACGTCTAGGACGGGCGGACCTTCCGCAGTAGGTGGACAATTGGCTATGCACCGGGGGTTGGGAGGAGCCCCATGACACTGTTTGCGCTCCTGATGACGGCGACGACGCTGTAGAGGCAGATGCACTGATGGATACCGATGTCCATCCAGTAGTCGCCCGTCGAGTTACAGGTGTGTCAGCCGGTGCCTCCGCAGCAGCACTCTTGCAGGTGTAGGCGCTGCAGATGCCGACGCGTTGTCTGGTGATGACGCCCTGCCAGCACGTGGGAGCCAGGCGGCTGATGGGTCGAAGGTTGACGCAGAGGACTCCGACCTGCGCGACGTGGCGGCGAGCAAAACTCTGGCACAACTCTGGCACAGCTTTTGAAAAACTCTAGCACAACTCTGGCACAACTTTGGCACAACTATGGCACCACTCTAACACAACTCTGGTACAACTCTGGCACGACTTGGGCACAACTCTGGCACAACTCTGGCACAAATCTGACACAACTCTGGCACAACTCAGGCACAACATTGGCACAACTCTGGCACAAATCTGGCACAACTCTGGCACAACTCTGGCACAACTCTGGATCAACTCTGGCACAACTCTGGCACACCTCTAGCACAACTCTGGCACAACTCTGGCACGACTGTGGCAAAACTCTGGCTAAACTCTGGCAGAACTCTGGCACAACTCTGGCACAACTGTGGCACAACTTTGGCACAACTGTGGCACAAGTCAGGTACATCTCTGGCACAACACTGGCACAACTCTGGCACAACTCTGCCACAACTGTCGCACAACTCTGGCAAGACTTTGCCACAACTCTGGCACACTCCTGGCACAACTCTAGCAAAACTCTGGCACAAATCTGGCACAACTCTGGCACAACTCTCGCACAACTCTGGCACCACTCTGGCACAACTCTGCCACAACTGTCGCACAACTCTGGCAAGACTTTGCCACAACTCTGGCACACTCCTGGCACAACTCTAGCAAAACTCTGGCACAAATCTGGCACAACTCTGGCACAACTCTCGCACAACTCTGGCACCACTCTGGCACAACTCTGCCACAACTGTCGCACAACTCTGGCAAGACTTTGCCACAACTCTGGCACACTCCTGGCACAACTCTAGCAAAACTCTGGCACAAATCTGGCACAACTCTGGCACAACTCTCGCACAACTCTGGCACCACTCTGGCACAACTCTGCCACAACTGTCGCACAACTCTGGCAAGACTTTGCCACAACTCTGGCACACTCCTGGCACAACTCTAGCAAAACTCTGGCACAAATCTGGCACAACTCTGGCACAACTCTCGCACAACTCTGGCACCACTCTGGCACAACTCTGCCACAACTGTCGCACAACTCTGGCAAGACTTTGCCACAACTCTGGCACACTCCTGGCACAACTCTAGCAAAACTCTGGCACAAATCTGGCACAACTCTGGCACAACTCTCGCACAACTCTGGCACCACTCTGGCACAACTCTGCCACAACTGTCGCACAACTCTGGCAAGACTTTGCCACAACTCTGGCACACTCCTGGCACAACTCTAGCAAAACTCTGGCACAAATCTGGCACAACTCTGGCACAACTCTGGCACACCTCTGGCACGCCTCTTGCACAACTCTGGCACAACTCTGGCACAACTCTGGCACAACTCTGGCACGACTTTGGCACAACTCTGGCACAACTCTTGCACAACTCTGGTACACCTCTGGCATGCCTCTGGCACAACTCTGGCACAACTCTTGCAAAACTCTGGCACAACTCTGGCACAACTCTTGCACTACTCTGGCACAACTCTGGCACAACTCTGGCAAAACTCTGGCACAACTGTGGCTCAACTTTGGCACTACTGTGGCACAACTCTGGCACAACTCCGGCACTACTTTGGCACAACTCAGGCACAATCCTGGCACAACTCTGGCACAACTCTTACGCAACTCATGCACAACTCTGGCACAACTCTGGCACGATTCTGGCAAAAATCTGGCACACCTCTGGCACAACTCTGGCACTACTCTGACACTACTCTGGATCAACTCTGGCTCAATAAGGGCACAACTCTTGCACAACTCTGGCACAACTCTGGCACAACTCTGGCACAACTCTGGCACAACTCTGGCACAACTCTGGCACAACTCTGGCACAACTCTGGCACAACTCTGGCACAACTCTGGCAGAACTATGGCACAACTCTGGCTCAACTCCAACACAACTCTGGCATGACTTTGGCGCAACTCTGGCAAAACTCTGGCACAACTCTGGCACACTTCTGGCACAACTCTGGCACAACTCTGGCACAACTCTCGCACAACTCTGGTACAAATCTGGCACAACTCTGGCACAACTCTGGCTCAACTCTGGCTCAACTCTGGCACAACTCTGGCACAACTCTGGCAGAACTATGGCACAACTCTGGCTCAACTCCAACACAACTCTGGCATGACTTTGGCGCAACTCTGGCAAAACTCTGGCACAACTCTGGCACACTTCTGGCACAACTCTGGCACAACTCTGGCACAACTCTCGCACAACTCTGGTACAAATCTGGCACAACTCTGGCACAACTCTGGCTCAACTCTGGCTCAACTCTGGCACAACTCTGGCACAACTCTGGCAGAACTATGGCACAACTCTGGCTCAACTCCAACACAACTCTGGCATGACTTTGGCGCAACTCTGGCAAAACTCTGGCACAACTCTGGCACACTTCTGGCACAACTCTGGCACAACTCTGGCACAACTCTCGCACAACTCTGGTACAAATCTGGCACAACTCTGGCACAACTCTGGCTCAACTCTGGCTCAACTCTGGCACAACTCTGGCACAACTCTGGCAGAACTATGGCACAACTCTGGCTCAACTCCAACACAACTCTGGCATGACTTTGGCGCAACTCTGGCAAAACTCTGGCACAACTCTGGCACACTTCTGGCACAACTCTGGCACAACTCTGGCACAACTCTCGCACAACTCTGGTACAAATCTGGCACAACTCTGGCACAACTCTGGCTCAACTCTGGCTCAACTCTGGCACAACTCTGGCACAACTCTGGCAGAACTATGGCACAACTCTGGCTCAACTCCAACACAACTCTGGCATGACTTTGGCGCAACTCTGGCAAAACTCTGGCACAACTCTGGCACACTTCTGGCACAACTCTGGCACAACTCTGGCACAACTCTCGCACAACTCTGGTACAAATCTGGCACAACTCTGGCACAACTCTGGCTCAACTCTGGCTCAACTCTGGCACAACTCTGGCACAACTCTGGCAGAACTATGGCACAACTCTGGCTCAACTCCAACACAACTCTGGCATGACTTTGGCGCAACTCTGGCAAAACTCTGGCACAACTCTGGCACACTTCTGGCACAACTCTGGCACAACTCTGGCACAACTCTCGCACAACTCTGGTACAAATCTGGCACAACTCTGGCACAACTCTGGCTCAACTCTGGCTCAACTCTGGCACAACTCTGGCACAACTCTGGCAGAACTATGGCACAACTCTGGCTCAACTCCAACACAACTCTGGCATGACTTTGGCGCAACTCTGGCAAAACTCTGGCACAACTCTGGCACACTTCTGGCACAACTCTGGCACAACTCTGGCACAACTCTCGCACAACTCTGGTACAAATCTGGCACAACTCTGGCACAACTCTGGCTCAACTCTGGCTCAACTCTGGCACAACTCTGGCACAACTCTGGCAGAACTATGGCACAACTCTGGCTCAACTCCAACACAACTCTGGCATGACTTTGGCGCAACTCTGGCAAAACTCTGGCACAACTCTGGCACACTTCTGGCACAACTCTGGCACAACTCTGGCACAACTCTCGCACAACTCTGGTACAAATCTGGCACAACTCTGGCACAACTCTGGCTCAACTCTGGCTCAACTCTGGCACAACTCTGGCACAACTCTGGCAGAACTATGGCACAACTCTGGCTCAACTCCAACACAACTCTGGCATGACTTTGGCGCAACTCTGGCAAAACTCTGGCACAACTCTGGCACACTTCTGGCACAACTCTGGCACAACTCTGGCACAACTCTCGCACAACTCTGGTACAAATCTGGCACAACTCTGGCACAACTCTGGCTCAACTCTGGCTCAACTCTGGCACAACTCTGGCACAACTCTGGCAGAACTATGGCACAACTCTGGCTCAACTCCAACACAACTCTGGCATGACTTTGGCGCAACTCTGGCAAAACTCTGGCACAACTCTGGCACACTTCTGGCACAACTCTGGCACAACTCTGGCACAACTCTCGCACAACTCTGGTACAAATCTGGCACAACTCTGGCACAACTCTGGCTCAACTCTGGCTCAACTCTGGCACAACTCTGGCACAACTCTGGCAGAACTATGGCACAACTCTGGCTCAACTCCAACACAACTCTGGCATGACTTTGGCGCAACTCTGGCAAAACTCTGGCACAACTCTGGCACACTTCTGGCACAACTCTGGCACAACTCTGGCACAACTCTCGCACAACTCTGGTACAAATCTGGCACAACTCTGGCACAACTCTGGCTCAACTCTGGCTCAACTCTGGCACAACTCTGGCACAACTCTGGCAGAACTATGGCACAACTCTGGCTCAACTCCAACACAACTCTGGCATGACTTTGGCGCAACTCTGGCAAAACTCTGGCACAACTCTGGCACACTTCTGGCACAACTCTGGCACAACTCTGGCACAACTCTCGCACAACTCTGGTACAAATCTGGCACAACTCTGGCACAACTCTGGCTCAACTCTGGCTCAACTCTGGCACAACTCTGGCACAACTCTGGCAGAACTATGGCACAACTCTGGCTCAACTCCAACACAACTCTGGCATGACTTTGGCGCAACTCTGGCAAAACTCTGGCACAACTCTGGCACACTTCTGGCACAACTCTGGCACAACTCTGGCACAACTCTCGCACAACTCTGGTACAAATCTGGCACAACTCTGGCACAACTCTGGCTCAACTCTGGCTCAACTCTGGCACAACTCTGGCACAACTCTGGCAGAACTATGGCACAACTCTGGCTCAACTCCAACACAACTCTGGCATGACTTTGGCGCAACTCTGGCAAAACTCTGGCACAACTCTGGCACACTTCTGGCACAACTCTGGCACAACTCTGGCACAACTCTCGCACAACTCTGGTACAAATCTGGCACAACTCTGGCACAACTCTGGCTCAACTCTGGCTCAACTCTGGCACAACTCTGGCACAACTCTGGCAGAACTATGGCACAACTCTGGCTCAACTCCAACACAACTCTGGCATGACTTTGGCGCAACTCTGGCAAAACTCTGGCACAACTCTGGCACACCTCTGGCACACCTCTGGCACAACTCTGGCACAACCCTGGCACAACTCCAACACAACTCTGGCACAACTCTGGCAAAACACTGGCACGACTTTGGCACAACTCTGGCACAACTCTGGCACGAGTTTGGCATAGCTGTGGCACAACTTTGGCACAACTCTGGCATGACTTTGGCACAACTCTGGCACAACTCTGGCACGAGTTTGGCACAGCTGTGGCACAACTCTGGCACAACTCTGGCACTAGTTTGGCACAGCTGTGGCACAACTTTGGCACAACTCTAGCCCAACTCTGTGAAAAATCTTGCACAACTCTGGTACAAATCTTGCAGAAATCTGGCACAACTCTGGCACATGTCTGGCACAAATCTGGCACAGTGAACGCACAACTCTTGCACAACTCTGGCACAACTCTGGCACAACTCTGGTACAACTCTGGCACAACTCTGGCACAAGTCTGGCACAAGTTTGGCACAACTCTGGCACAACTCTCGCACAACTCTGACACAATTCTGGCACAACTCTGGCACAACTCTCGCACAACTCTGACACAATTCTGGCACAACTCTGGCACAACTCTCGCACAACTCTGACACAATTCTGGCACAACTCTGGCACAACTCTCGCACAACTCTGACACAATTCTGGCACAACTCTGGCACAACTCTCGCACAACTCTGACACAATTCTGGCACAACTCTGGCACAACTCTCGCACAACTCTGACACAATTCTGGCACAACTCTGGCACAACTCTCGCACAACTCTGACACAATTCTGGCACAACTCTGGCACAACTCTCGCACAACTCTGACACAATTCTGGCACAACTCTGGCACAACTCTCGCACAACTCTGACACAATTCTGGCACAACTCTGGCACAACTCTCGCACAACTCTGACACAATTCTGGCACAACTCTGGCACAACTCTCGCACAACTCTGACACAATTCTGGCACAACTCTGGCACAACTCTCGCACAACTCTGACACAATTCTGGCACAACTCTGGCACAACTCTCGCACAACTCTGACACAATTCTGGCACAACTCTGGCACAACTCTCGCACAACTCTGACACAATTCTGGCACAACTCTGGCACAACTCTCGCACAACTCTGACACAATTCTGGCACAACTCTGGCACAACTCTCGCACAACTCTGACACAATTCTGGCACAACTCTGGCACAACTCTCGCACAACTCTGACACAATTCTGGCACAACTCTGGCACAACTCTCGCACAACTCTGACACAATTCTGGCACAACTCTGGCACAACTCTCGCACAACTCTGACACAATTCTGGCACAACTCTGGCACAACTCTCGCACAACTCTGACACAATTCTGGCACAACTCTGGCACAACTCTCGCACAACTCTGACACAATTCTGGCACAACTCTGGCACAACTCTCGCACAACTCTGACACAATTCTGGCACAACTCTGGCACAACTCTCGCACAACTCTGACACAATTCTGGCACAACTCTGGCACAACTCTCGCACAACTCTGACACAATTCTGGCACAACTCTGGCACAACTCTCGCACAACTCTGACACAATTCTGGCACAACTCTGGCACAACTCTCGCACAACTCTGACACAATTCTGGCACAACTCTGGCACAACTCTCGCACAACTCTGACACAATTCTGGCACAACTCTGGCACAACTCTCGCACAACTCTGACACAATTCTGGCACAACTCTGGCACAACTCTCGCACAACTCTGACACAATTCTGGCACAACTCTGGCACAACTCTCGCACAACTCTGACACAATTCTGGCACAACTCTGGCACAACTCTCGCACAACTCTGACACAATTCTGGCACAACTCTGGCACAACTCTCGCACAACTCTGACACAATTCTGGCACAACTCTGGCACAACTCTCGCACAACTCTGACACAATTCTGGCACAACTCTGGCACAACTCTCGCACAACTCTGACACAATTCTGGCACAACTCTGGCACAACTCTCGCACAACTCTGACACAATTCTGGCACAACTCTGGCACAACTCTCGCACAACTCTGACACAATTCTGGCACAACTCTGGCACAACTCTCGCACAACTCTGACACAATTCTGGCACAACTCTGGCACAACTCTCGCACAACTCTGACACAATTCTGGCACAACTCTGGCACAACTCTCGCACAACTCTGACACAATTCTGGCACAACTCTGGCACAACTCTCGCACAACTCTGACACAATTCTGGCACAACTCTGGCACAACTCTCGCACAACTCTGACACAATTCTGGCACAACTCTGGCACAACTCTCGCACAACTCTGGCACAACTCTGGCATAACTCTGACACAACTCTGGCACAACTCAGGCACAACTTTTGCAAAACTCTGGCACAACTCTGGCACAACTCTGGAACAACTCTGGCTCAACCCTGGCACAAGTCTGATTCAATTCTGGTAGAACTCTGGCACAACTCTGGCACGACTCTGGCACAACTCTGGCACAACTCTGGCACAACTCTGGCACAACTCTTGCACCACTCTGGCACAACTCAGGCACAACTCTGGCAGAACTCTGGCACAACTATTACACAACTCATGCACAACTTTGGCACAACTCTGGCAAAAATTTGCAACAACTCTGGCACAACTGTTGCAGAAATCTGGCATACCTCTTTTACAACTCTGGCACCACCCTGACACTACTCTGGATCAACTCTGGCACAACTCTGGCACAATAAGGGCACAACTCTGGCACAACTCTGGCACAACGCTGGCAAAACTCTGGCACAACTCTGGCTCAACTCGGGCACCACTTTGGCACAAGTGTGGCACAACTCTGGCACAACTCTTGCAGAACTGTGGTACAACTATGGCACAAGTCTGGTACGTCTTGGGCACAACTCTGACACAACTCGGCATAACTCTGGGTCAACCCTGGCACAAATCTGGCACAACTCTTGCACAACTCTGGCTCAACTCTGGCACAACTCTGGCACAACTCAGGGACAACTCTGGCACACCTCTGGCACAACTCTGGCACAACTATGGCACTACTATGGCACGATTTGTGCATTACTATGGCACAACTCTGGCACGAATTTGACACAACTCTGGCACAACTTTGGCACAAGTCTGAAGCAAGTCTGGCACAACTCTGGCACAACTCTGGCACAACACTGGCACAACTCTGGCAAAACTCTGGCACAACGCTGGCACAACTCTGGCACAACTATGGCACAGCCTTTGCAAAACTCTCGCTCAACTCTGGCACAACTCTGGCACAACACTGGCACAACTCTGGCAAAACTCTGGCACAACGCTGGCACAACTCTGGCACAACTATGGCACAGCCTTTGCAAAACTCTCGCTCAACTCTGGCACAACTCTGCCACAACACTGGCACCTCTAACACAACTCTGGCACAAATCTGGCACCACTTGAACACAACTCTGGCTGGCACAACTCTGGCACACCTCTGGCACAACTCTGACACAACTCTGGCACAACTCAGGGACAACTTTGGCACAACTCTGGCACAACCCTGGCTCAACTCTGGCACAACTCTGGCACAACTCTGGCACCACTCTGGCACAACCCAGGCACAACTCTGGCTAAACTCTGGCATAACTCTAACCCAACTCTGGCACAACTCTGGCACAACTCTGGCACAACTCTGCCACAACTCT
>SZWC01013776.1:39656-51229 GCA_023375785.1 Penium margaritaceum
GCACAACTCTGGCACAACTCTGGCACAACTCTTGCACAACTATGGCACAACTCTAGCACAACTCTGGAACAACTCTGGCACTACTCTGGCACAATTTTGGCACAACTCTGGTACAACTCTGGCACAATTCTGGTTTAACTCTGGCACAACCCTGGCAAAACTATGGCACAACTCTTGCACAACTCTTGCACAACTCTGGCGCAACTCTCACACAACTTTGGCACAACTCTGGCACAACTCTGGCACGACTTTGGCACAACTGTGGCACTAATCTGGGACAACTCTGGCACAAATCTGGCACAACTCTGGCACAACTCTGGCACAACTATGGAACAACTCTGGAACAACTCTGGCTTAACTCTGGCACGACTCTGGCACAACTCTGGCACAACTCTGGTACAACTCTCGCACAACTCTGGCACAACCCTGGCACAACTCAGGCACAACACTGGCAAAACTCTGGGACATCTCTGGCACAACTCTGGGACAACTCTGGCACAACTTTGGCACAACTCTGACACAACTCTGGCACAACTCTGGCTCAACTCTGGCACAACTCTGGCACAAGTCTGGCACAACTCTGGCACAACTCTCGCACAACTTTGGCACAACTCTGGCACGATTCTGGCACAACTCTGGCACAACTGTCGCACAACTTTGGCACAACTCTGGCACGATTCTGGCACAACTCTGGCACAACTGTCGCACAACTTTGGCACAACTCTGGCACGATTCTGGCACAACTCTGGCACAACTGTCGCACAACTTTGGCACAACTCTGGCACGATTCTGGCACAACTCTGGCACAACTGTCGCACAACTTTGGCACAACTCTGGCACGATTCTGGCACAACTCTGGCACAACTGTCGCACAACTTTGGCACAACTCTGGCACGATTCTGGCACAACTCTGGCACAACTGTCGCACAACTTTGGCACAACTCTGGCACGATTCTGGCACAACTCTGGCACAACTGTCGCACAACTTTGGCACAACTCTGGCACGATTCTGGCACAACTCTGGCACAACTGTCGCACAACTTTGGCACAACTCTGGCACGATTCTGGCACAACTCTGGCACAACTGTCGCACAACTTTGGCACAACTCTGGCACGATTCTGGCACAACTCTGGCACAACTGTCGCACAACTTTGGCACAACTCTGGCACGATTCTGGCACAACTCTGGCACAACTGTCGCACAACTTTGGCACAACTCTGGCACGATTCTGGCACAACTCTGGCACAACTGTCGCACAACTTTGGCACAACTCTGGCACGATTCTGGCACAACTCTGGCACAACTGTCGCACAACTTTGGCACAACTCTGGCACGATTCTGGCACAACTCTGGCACAACTGTCGCACAACTTTGGCACAACTCTGGCACGATTCTGGCACAACTCTGGCACAACTGTCGCACAACTTTGGCACAACTCTGGCACGATTCTGGCACAACTCTGGCACAACTGTCGCACAACTTTGGCACAACTCTGGCACGATTCTGGCACAACTCTGGCACAACTGTCGCACAACTTTGGCACAACTCTGGCACAACTCTGGCACAACTCTGGTACAACTCTGGCACAACTCTGGCACAACTCTGCCACAACTCTGGCACAATGCTGGTACAACTCTGGCACAACTCTGGCACAACTCTGGCACAACTGTGGCACAACTCTAACACAAGTCTGGCACAACTCTGGGACAACTCTGGCATGCCTCTGGCACAACTCTGGCACAACTCTGGGACGACTTTGACACATCTGTGGCATAACTCTGGCATAACTCTGGCACGACTTTGGCAAAACTGTGGCACAACTCTGGCACAACTCTAGAAGAACTCTGGCACACCTCTAGCACAACTCTGGCACAACTCTGGCACAACTCTGGCACAACTCTGGCAGAACTCATGCACATCTCTGGCACAACTCTCGCACAACTTTGGCACACCTCTGGCACAACTCTTGCATGAATCTGGTACAATTCTGGCAAAACTCTGGCACAACTCTGGCACAACCTGGCTCAACTCTGGCCCAACTCTCGCACAACTTTGGCACAACTCTGGCACAGCTCTGGCACAACTTTGGCACAATTCTGGCACAACTCTGGCACAACTCTGTCACAACTCTGGCACGACTTTGGCACAACTGTGGCACAACTCTGGCACAACTCTGGCACAACTCTGGCACAGCTCTGGCACAACTCTGGCACAACTATGGCATAATCCTTGGCACAACTCTGGCCCAACTCTGGCACACCTCTCGCACAAGTCTGGTAGAACTGTGGAACAGCTCTGGCACATCTCTGGCACACCTATGGCACAACTCTGGCACAACTCTGGAACAACTCTGGCACAACCCTAGCACAATTCGGGAACAACTCTGGCACAACTATGAGACAACTCTGGCACAAGTCTGGCACAACTTTGGCATAACTGTGGCACAACTGTGCCATAACTCTGGCACAACTGTGGTAGAACTCTGGCACACCTCTAGTACAACTCTGGAACATCTCTGGCATTACTCTGGCACAACTCTGGCACAATCCTCGCACAACTTTGGCACAACTCTGGCACAACCCTCGCATGACTTTGGCACAATTCTGGCACAACTCTTGTACAACTCGGGCAAAACTCTTGCACAACTCTGGCAAAACTCTGGCATAACTCTGGTGCAACTCTGGCACAACGCTGACATAACTCTGGCACACCACTGGCACAACTCTAACACAAGTCTGGCACAACTCTGAAACAACTCTGGCACGACTCTGGCACAAATCTGGCACAACTCTGGCACAACTCTGGCATAACTCTGGCACAACTCTGGCACAACTCTAGCACAAGTCTGGCACAACTCTGGCACAAGTCTGGCACACTTCTGGCGCAACTCTGGCACAACTCTGGCGCAACTCTGGCACTACTCTGGCACAACTCTGGCACGACTCTGGCACAATTCTGGCACGACTCTGGCACAATTCTGGCACGACTCTGGCACAATTCTGGCACGACTCTGGCACAATTCTGGCACGACTCTGGCACAATTCTGGCACGACTCTGGCACAATTCTGGCACGACTCTGGCACAATTCTGGCACGACTCTGGCACAATTCTGGCACGACTCTGGCACAATTCTGGCACGACTCTGGCACAATTCTGGCACGACTCTGGCACAATTCTGGCACGACTCTGGCACAATTCTGGCACGACTCTGGCACAATTCTGGCACGACTCTGGCACAATTCTGGCACGACTCTGGCACAATTCTGGCACGACTCTGGCACAATTCTGGCACGACTCTGGCACAATTCTGGCACGACTCTGGCACAATTCTGGCACGACTCTGGCACAATTCTGGCACGACTCTGGCACAATTCTGGCACGACTCTGGCACAATTCTGGCACGACTCTGGCACAATTCTGGCACGACTCTGGCACAATTCTGGCACGACTCTGGCACAATTCTGGCACGACTCTGGCACAATTCTGGCACGACTCTGGCACAATTCTGGCACGACTCTGGCACAATTCTGGCACGACTCTGGCACAATTCTGGCACAACTCTGGCACAACTCTGGTAGAACTCTGGCACAACCCTGGCACAACGCTGGCACAACTCTGGCCCAACTTTGGCACAACTCTGGCACAACTCTGGCATAACTCTGACACAACTCTGACACACCACTGGCACAACTCTAACACCAGTCTGGCACAACTCTGGAACAACTCTGGCACGACTCCGGCACAAATCTGGCACAATCTGGCACAACTCTGGCACAACTCTGGCACAACTGTGGCACAACTTTGGCACAGCTCTGGCCCAAATCTTGCTCAAATCTGGCACAACTCTTGCACAACTCTGGCACGACTTTGGCACAACTCTGGCACAACTCTGACACATCTCTGGCACAAGTCTGCCACAACTCTGGCACAACTCTGGCACAAGTCTGCCACAACTCTGGCACAACTCTGGCACAACTCTCGCACAACTCTGGCGTGACTTGGGCATATCTGTGGCACAACTCTTGCACAACTCTGGCACACCTCTGGCACAATTCTGGAACTTTTCTGGTACAACTCTGGTACAACTCTCGCACAACTTGGGCACAACTCTGGTACAACTCTCACACCACTTAGGCACAACTCTGGTACAACTCTGGCACAACTCTGGCATAATTCCGGCACGACTCTGCCACAACTCTGCCACAACTCTGGCACATCTCTGGTACAACTCTGGCACAATTCTGGCTCAATTCTGGCACAAATTTGGCACAACTGTGGCACAAATCTAACACAAGTCTGGCACAACTCTGGCACAACTGTGGCAAAACTCTGGCACAACTACGGCACAACTCTCGCACGACTCTGGCACAACTGTGGCACAACTCTGGCACAACTCTGGTACAAGCCTCGCACAACTCTGGCACAACTCTTGCACAACTCTGCCACGACTTTGGCACATTTCTGGCACAACTCTGGGACAACTCTGACACAATTCTGGCTTAACTCTGCCACAACTCAGGCACAACTCTGACACAACTCTGGCACAACTCTGGCACAACTCTGGCACATCTCTGGTACAACTCTGGCACAACTCTGGCACAACTCTGCCACAACTCAGGCACAACTCTGACACAACTCTGGCACAACTCTGGCACAACTCTGGCACATCTCTGGTACAACTCTGGCACAACTCTTGCACAACTCTGGCACAACTCTGGCACAACTCTGGCACAACTCTAACACAACTCTGGCACAACTGTGGCACAACTCTGGCACAACTAAGGCACAACTATGGCAGAAATCTGGCACAACTCTGACACAACTCTGGCACAACTCTGTCACAACTCCAACTGAACTCTGGTACAACTCTGGCACAACTCGCGCATGACTCTGGCACAACTTTGGCAGAACTCTGGCACACATCTGGCACATCTCTGGCACAGCTCTTGCACACCTCTAGCACAAATCTGGCACACCTCTGGCACAATTTTGGCACAACTTTGGCACAACTCTCGCACAACTTTGGCACAACTCTGGCACAACTCTGGTACGAATTCGGCACAACTCTGGCACAACTTTGCACAACTCCGGCACAACTCTGCCATAACTCAGCCACAACTCTGGCACAAATCTGGTACAATACTGGTACACTTCTGGAAAAACTCTGGCACAACTTTGGCAGAACTCTGGCACAACTCTTATACAACTCTGGCACAACTATGGCACAACACTGGCACAACTCTTACTCAAGTCTGGAACAAATCTGGCACAATTCCGGCACCACTCTTGCACAACTTTGGCACACCTCTGGCACAACTCTGGCACAACTCTGGCACACCTCTGGCCCATCACTGGCACAACTCTGGCAAAACTCTGGCACAAATCTGCTACAACTCTGGCACAAATCTGGCACAACTCTGGCACAACTCTGGCACAGCTCTGGCAAAACTCTGGCACAACTCTAACAAAAGTCTGGCACAACTCTGGCACAACTCTGGCACAGCTCTGGCAAAACTCTGGCACAACTCTAACAAAAGTCTGGCACAACTCTGGCACAACTCTGGCACAGCTCTGGCAAAACTCTGGCACAACTCTAACAAAAGTCTGGCACAACTCTGGCACAACTCTGGCACAGCTCTGGCAAAACTCTGGCACAACTCTAACAAAAGTCTGGCACAACTCTGGCACAACTCTGGCACAGCTCTGGCAAAACTCTGGCACAACTCTAACAAAAGTCTGGCACAACTCTGGCACAACTCTGGCACAGCTCTGGCAAAACTCTGGCACAACTCTAACAAAAGTCTGGCACAACTCTGGCACAACTCTGGCACAGCTCTGGCAAAACTCTGGCACAACTCTAACAAAAGTCTGGCACAACTCTGGCACAACTCTGGCACAGCTCTGGCAAAACTCTGGCACAACTCTAACAAAAGTCTGGCACAACTCTGGCACAACTCTGGCACAGCTCTGGCAAAACTCTGGCACAACTCTAACAAAAGTCTGGCACAACTCTGGCACAACTCTGGCACAGCTCTGGCAAAACTCTGGCACAACTCTAACAAAAGTCTGGCACAACTCTGGCACAACTCTGGCACAGCTCTGGCAAAACTCTGGCACAACTCTAACAAAAGTCTGGCACAACTCTGGCACAACTCTGGCACAGCTCTGGCAAAACTCTGGCACAACTCTAACAAAAGTCTGGCACAACTCTGGCACAACTCTGGCACAGCTCTGGCAAAACTCTGGCACAACTCTAACAAAAGTCTGGCACAACTCTGGCACAACTCTGGCACAGCTCTGGCAAAACTCTGGCACAACTCTAACAAAAGTCTGGCACAACTCTGGCACAACTCTGGCACAGCTCTGGCAAAACTCTGGCACAACTCTAACAAAAGTCTGGCACAACTCTGGCACAACTCTGGCACAGCTCTGGCAAAACTCTGGCACAACTCTAACAAAAGTCTGGCACAACTCTGGCACAACTCTGGCACAGCTCTGGCAAAACTCTGGCACAACTCTAACAAAAGTCTGGCACAACTCTGGCACAACTCTGGCACAGCTCTGGCAAAACTCTGGCACAACTCTAACAAAAGTCTGGCACAACTCTGGCACAACTCTGGCACAGCTCTGGCAAAACTCTGGCACAACTCTAACAAAAGTCTGGCACAACTCTGGCACAACTCTGGCACAGCTCTGGCAAAACTCTGGCACAACTCTAACAAAAGTCTGGCACAACTCTGGCACAACTCTGGCACAGCTCTGGCAAAACTCTGGCACAACTCTAACAAAAGTCTGGCACAACTCTGGCACAACTCTGGCACAGCTCTGGCAAAACTCTGGCACAACTCTAACAAAAGTCTGGCACAACTCTGGCACAACTCTGGCACAGCTCTGGCAAAACTCTGGCACAACTCTAACAAAAGTCTGGCACAACTCTGGCACAACTCTGGCACAGCTCTGGCAAAACTCTGGCACAACTCTAACAAAAGTCTGGCACAACTCTGGCACAACTCTGGCACAGCTCTGGCAAAACTCTGGCACAACTCTAACAAAAGTCTGGCACAACTCTGGCACAACTCTGGCACAGCTCTGGCAAAACTCTGGCACAACTCTAACAAAAGTCTGGCACAACTCTGGCACAACTCTGGCACAGCTCTGGCAAAACTCTGGCACAACTCTAACAAAAGTCTGGCACAACTCTGGCACAACTCTGGCACAGCTCTGGCAAAACTCTGGCACAACTCTAACAAAAGTCTGGCACAACTCTGGCACAACTCTGGCACAGCTCTGGCAAAACTCTGGCACAACTCTAACAAAAGTCTGGCACAACTCTGGCACAACTCTGGCACAGCTCTGGCAAAACTCTGGCACAACTCTAACAAAAGTCTGGCACAACTCTGGCACAACTCTGGCACAACTCAAGCACAACTCTGGCACATCTTTGGCACAACTCTGGCACAACTCTGGCACAACCCTAACACAACTATGGCTCAACTCTGGCACAACTCTGGCACGGCTTTGGCACAACTCTGGCGCAACTCTGGCATACCTCTGGCACAATGCTGGCACAACTCTACCTCTGGCACAACTCTGGCAGAACTCTCGAACATCTTTGGCACAACTCTGGCACAACTCTGGCACAACCTTGGCACAACTGTGCCACAACTCTTGCACAACTCTAGCACACCTTTGGCACAACTCTGGCACAACTCTGGCAAACCTCTGGAACAACTCTGACACAACTTTGGCACAAGGCTGGCACAAGTCTGGCACAAGTCTGGCACAATTCTGGCACAGTTCTTGCACAACTCTGGCACAACTCAAAGACAACTCTGGCACAACTCGGCACAACCCTGGCTCGACTTTGGCACACCTCTTGCACAACTCTTGCACAATTCTGGCACATTTCTGGCACAACTCTGGCACAACTTTGGCATAACTCTGGCACAACTATGGCAAGACTCTAGCACAACTCTGGCACAACTCTGGCACAACTCTTGCACAACTCTGGCACAACTCTGGCACAACTCTGGCACAACTCTGGCACAACTCTGGCACAACTCTGGTACAACTCTGGCAGTACACTGGCACAACTCTGGCACAACTGTAAGACAACTCTGGCACAACTCTTTCACATCTCTGGCACAACTCTGGCATAACTCTGGCACAACTCTCGCACGATTTTGGCACAACTCTGGCACAACTCTGGCACCACTCTGGCACAACTCTGGCACAACACTGGCACAACTATGGGATAACCTTAGCACAACTGGGGCACAACTCTGGCACAGCTCTGGCACGTCTCTGGCACAACTTTGGCACATCTCTGGCTCAACTCTGGCACACCTCTGGCACAACTCTGGTACAACTCTGGCAGTACACTGGCACAACTCTGGCACAACTCTGGCACAACTTTGGGACAACTCTGGCACACGTCTGGCACAACTCTGGCACAACTCTGGCACACCTCTGGCACAACTCTGGCACAACTCAGGCACAACTCTAGCACAATTCTGGCACAACTCTGGCACAACTATGACACAACTCTGGCACAACTCAGGTACAACTCTTGCACGATTTTGACACAACTGTGGCAACACCCTGGCTCAACCTTGGCACAACTCTGGCAAATCTCTGGCACAACCCTAACACAACTCTGGCTCAACTCCGGCACAACTCTGGCACGACTTTGGCACAATTCTGGCACAACTCTGGCACTCCTCTGGCAAAACGCTGGCACAACTCTGGCCCAACTCTGGCACAACTCTGGCACAACCCTGGCACATCTCTGGCACAACTCTGGCACAACTTTGGCACAACTCTAAAACAACCCTGGCACGACTCTGGCAAAACTGTGCCAAAACTCTTGCACAACTCTGGCACACCTCTGGCACAACTCTGGCACAACTCTGGCACAACTGTGGAACAACTCTGACACAACTCTGGCACAAGTTTGGCACGATTCTGGCACAACTCTGGCACAACTCTGGCAGAACTCTGGCACAACTCCAGCACAAATCTGGCACAACTCTGGCACAACCCTTGCATGACTCTTGCACAACTTTGGCACAACTCTGGCACACATCTGGCACAACTCTGGCACAACTCTTGCACATCTCTGGCACAACCCTGGCACTACTCTTGCACAACTTTGGCACAACTCTAACACAACTCTGGCACAACTCTGGTACAACTCTGGCATAAATCTGGCACAAATCTGGAACAACTCTGGCACAACTCTGGCAGAACTCTGGCACAACTCCAACACAAATCTGGCACAACTCTGGCACAACCCTTGCATGACTCTTGCACAACTTTGGCACAACTCTGGCACACATCAGGCACAACTCTGGCACAACTCTTGCACACCTCTGGCACAAATCTGGCACACCTCTGGCACAACTCTGGCACCACATTGGCACAACTCTGGCACAACCATGACACAACTCTGGCACAGCTCTGGTACGCCTTTGGCACAACTGTGGCAGAACCATGGCACAACTCTGGAACAACTCTGGAAAAACTCTGGCACACCTCTGGCACAACAGTGGGACAGCTCTGGCATAACTCTGGCTCAACTCTGGCACAACTCTGGCAAAACTCTGGCACAACTCTCGCACAACGTTGGCACAACTCTGGCAAAACTCTGGCACAAATTTGGCATAACTCCGGCACAACTCTGCCACAACTCTCCCACAACCCTGGCACAACTCTGGTACAACTCTTGCAAAACTCTGGCAGAACTCTGGCACTACTTTGGCACAACTCTGGCTTAACTCTGGCACAACTCTGGCACCACTCTTGCACAACTTTGGCACACCTCTGGCCCAACTCTGGCACAACTCTTGCAAAACTCTGGCAGAACTCTGGCACAACTCTGGCACAACTCTGGCACAACTCTGGCACCACTCTACCGCAAATCTGGCATAACTCTGGCACAACTCTGGCACGACTTTGGCACAACTTTCAAACAACTTTGGCACAAGTCTGCCACAACTCCGCACGACTTTGGCACAACTCTCGCACAACTCTCGGAAAACTCTGGCAAAAATCTGCCACAACCCTGCCACAACTCTGGAAAATCTCTGGTACCACTCTGGCACAACTTTGGCGCAACTTTGGCACAACGCTGGCACACCTCTCGCACAACTCTGGCACAACTACGGCACACCTCTGGCACAACTCTGGCACAACTCTGGCACTATTCTTGCACACCTCTGGCACAACTCTGGCACAACTCTGGCACAATTCTGGCACACCTGTGGCACAACTCTGGCACAACTCTGGCACAACTCCGGCACAACCCTGGGACAACCCTGGCACAACTGTGGCACAACTCTGGCACAATTCTCGGACAACTCTGGCACAACTCTTGCACAACTCTGGCCAGACTTTGGCACAACTGTGGCTTACGTTTGCCACAGCTCTGGCACAACGCTGGAACACCTCTGGCACAACTCTGGCACACCTCTGCTACACTTCTGGCACAACTCTGGCACAACTCTGGCACAACTCTAGCACAATTCTGGCAAAACCCTGGCACAAATATGACTCAAATCTGGCACAACTCAGGCACAAATCTGGCACGAGTTTGGCACCACTGTGGCACAACTTTGGCTCAACTCTGGCACACTTCTGGCACAACTGTGGCACAACTCTGGCACAACCCTGGCACAACTCTGGAACAACTTTGGTACAACTCTGGCACAACTCTGGCACAACTCTGTTACAACTCTAGCACAACTCTGGCACAACTCTGGCACAATTTTGGCACAACTCTGCCTCAACTCTGGCACTACTCTGGCACAACTCTCGCACAACTCTGGCACAACTCTGGCACAACCCAAACACAACTTTGGCTTAACTCTGGCACAAATCTGGCACAACTCTGGAACAACTCTGACACAACTCTGGCACAAGTCTGGCACAAGTCTGCCAGAACTCTGGCACAACTCTGCCAGAGCGCTGGCACCACTCTAGCCCAACTCTGGTACAACTCTGGCACAACTCTGGCACAACTCTGGCACAACTCTGGCACAACCCTGGCACAACTCTGGCACAACTCTGGCACAACTCTGGCTCAAGTTGGCACAACTGTGCCACAACTCTGGCACAACTCTGGCACACTTCTGGCACAACTCTGGCACAACTCTGGCACAACTCTGGAACAACTCTGACACAACTCTGGCACAAGTCTGGCACAAGTCTGCCAGAACTCTGGCACAACTCTGGCAAAATTCTCGCACAACTCAAACACAACTCTGGCACAACTCTGGCACAACCCTGGCACTACTTTGGAACACCTCTTGCACAACTCTTGCACATTTTTGGCACATTTCTGGTACAACTCTGGCACAACTCTGGCACAACTCTGACACAACTCTGGCACAACTCTGGCACAACTCTAGCACAACTCTGGCTTAACTCTAGCACAACTCTGGCACAGCTCTGGCAAAACACTGGTACAACTCTGGCACAACTCCGGCACAACTCTGGCACAACTCTGGCACAACCCTGGAACAACTCTGGCACAACTCTGGCACAACTCTGGCACAACTCTGGCACAACTCTG
>SZWC01013777.1:7857-24841 GCA_023375785.1 Penium margaritaceum
AGAGAGAGAGAGAGAGAGAGAGAGAGAGAGAGAGAGGTGAGCGAATAGGATAGTAGTGAAACGTGAGCGTAATGAGCATGTCTGATGGACCCCTATCAGGCCGTCCATCGAGCACATGCACATCGTGCGTGTTTCAAACTTGACCCAACTACAAGATGTGTTGCGAGCGCGGGAGGCGATAAGGCGGAGAGAGCAGCAATACGATGCGGCTGAGAGACAGCTCCTAGCACTGCTGTCGCTAGCGTGGCAGTAAAATCCAGCTAGCTAACTCACTAGCACACACAGGTGGAGGTGAGAACAGCAAGGGGTTGGCTAGGGACACAAACACAAGTGTCAGAAGCTGCAAACATTGAAATATGCAGAGAGAAATGACAACTGAGGTCTGGCCAACCTAAATAGTGCCACGGACCTAGTGGATGCACACACACACACACACACACACACACACACACACACACACACACACACGGCGCACAACGACGCTATTTTTCTAGCAGGAAAAAACAGTGGCAAAGACACAATTTTGGTCACAATTCCCTGTAGACACGTCAGAACGACGAGCCGTTTGAACCAGAACGGCCACGTCAAAAAGGTCTACATCCTGATAGGCTGCACGCCTACGTGCTCTAACATAGCATGAGTCTACAAAATACGGAAGTCTTTTGGGCACCCGTCGCCACCGGCTGCCAGCCTGCTGCCGCCATCGCGAGTCTCAGGGATCTGCATGCGAATGGACATGAGCCGAGGGGTCACTGTAACCTGTGTACGACAAACACAACAACACTCCCCCATGACTAGAGGGCGAAACACGTCCATGCACATGCAGACACTGACGCTGTACAGAGTAGGAAACGCACAGCCGCTGCAAGCAGTAGGCACAGCACATACAGGGTGGCACATGAGGAATCAACCTGCAACAGGGGTGGGGCAGAGTCCAACGAAATGAGTGGCCGCATGAAACTTCGAACGACCCAGAGCCTTGGTCAGAAAATCCGCGCACTACCTGTCAGTGCTCACGTGGATGACTCGGATTTCACCACGATCAACCAGGTCACGCACGAAGTGATGCTCGACATTGATGTGCTTCGTGCGTGCATGGAACACACTTGAGTTCTTGGCGATGGCCTCCGCGCTCATGTTGTCACACTGGAGAACCACGGGGGGAATGGACTGACGCAGTTCACGCAACAGACAGACGAGCCAGACACATTCCGCTGCACCGGCGCCTAGGGCAACATACTCTGCCTCAGTAGTACTACGTGTGATGCAGACCTGCTTCCCACTTCGCCAGGACACTACAGTACCTCCAATGAGGAAGATGTAGCCGGTACGGCTTTTGCCCTCTAGACTCCACGCCCAGTCGCTGTCTGTGTACCCATCGAGCACAACGGACACCTGCTCGCGAAAGCACGGGCCGAAGCGTGCGGTGGACAAAATGTAGCACACACATCGGACTGCGGCCTCTAGTGTTCGCTGGCGCGGAGCCTGCGAGAACTGGGTGAGCAGGTTGACAGTGAAGGCAATGTCGGGCCGTGTCGTGGTGGCCAAGTACATGAGCGAGCCAATGACTCGCAGGTACAGGGTCACATCAACTGGCTCCCCCAGGTCCGCTGGGTCATCGACCTTCAGGGCGGCCTGCCCCTCAGGGGTCATGGGCGTGGAGGCCGTGCGGACGGCCGCAAGGAGGTCGGCAAAGCGCTCCCCCACGGTCTTTGCGTAGCGTCCCTGATGGACACGGAGTGTGCGATGAACACGGTCGCGCACAATCTCCATCCCCAAAAAAACAGAGGCCTCACCAAGATCCTTCATCTTGTAGGCCAAGGAGAGAACGGCCTTGGCAGCATTCACTGCTCCCAGGTCGGGCGAGGTGATCAGAAGATCGTCCACGTAGACGAGGATGGCAGTGAGCGGTGCTGGGGACGATGAGATGAACAGGGATGGGTCAGCATCACTCTGAACGTACCCAGCGCGTCTCAACGTGCTAGTGATCCCCTGGTTCCAGTAGCGCGGTGACTGCTTCAGGCCGTACAAGGCCTTCAGCAGCCGGTACACACGACCGGTACCATCCTCAAAGCCAGGTGGCTGGACCATGTAAATCTCCTCCTCAAGATCCCCATTTAGGAAGGCATTGTTGACATCCATCTGATGGAGTTCCCAGTAGTGCTGTGCTACCTGGCTCAGCAACGTGAGTGTGGTCGTCATCCGCCCAACTGGGGCAAAGGTCTCCGTGTAGTCCACACCACGGACCTAAGAGAAGCCCTTTGCTGTCAGGCGCGCCTTGTAGCGCTCCACAGTGCCGTCTGGCTTAAGCTTCTTGCGTAGAACCCACTTGGCCTTGATGGCCTTGTGGTTCTTTGGCAAGTCCACCAGCTCAAAGACGGCGTGCTCGCGGATGGCATCAAGCTCAGCCTGGCAGGCAGTGCGCCACTACTCAGCATCAGGGGCCGACAAGGCCTCAGGCAGACTGGTGGGATCGGGAGCCAGCTCTGGTGCACTCCGTGTAGCCAGGGCGTATGTTGCAGAGGGATGGTCGATCGTCACCATGGACTCAGCAGCGTCACGAGCAAGACCGCGCTCATGAGCAAGTAGTGCCGCACCAGTGGCACAACCAGGGTGAACCTCGGCAAGGCCGCGCGCACACAGGCCAAGGATCTTTGTGCCCGGATCACCGCTGGCGACGCTGCGCCTGGGGCGCGGGCGGAGACGTCCGCCGGGTGCCCGTGAGTAGGGGTCCGCCGAGGCAAGAGCAGTGGGCGTTGCTGACTCACATGCCGGTGTGGACCGCACGGCAGGCGTGCCGCTTGAGGCTGGCGTGGCATCACCAGCTGGGGTCAGGCCCACGGCAGACGCAGGCGCTTCTGTGACCGGAGACAGCTCAGCACTGGACATGGATGCGGGCGCAGGATCAGACTGAGCTTCAAGCGTAGAAGCAGATGCAGGGTCATACTCAGTCTCAGACGCAGAAACAGACGCAGGATCAGGCAGAGCCGCAGATGCAGAGGCAGACTCATACGCAAACGCGGATGCGGACAATCGCGGAGAGTCAAGGGCAGAGGAGCGAGCCACAGACAGGGCGGGGCTGGGGGTGCCGGTGGGCACAGCCGCTGGGGACAACCTCGGGGGTGCCGGCGACGGAGTGACCGCATTGGACGGGGGCACTGTGCCAACTGGACCAGGAGCCTCCCCCACACGACGGGGACCGGAACACCCAGGGGCATGAGCAGCACGCAGAGTGTGAATGCGAGCAAGGTCGCGGAAGGCGAGCTGCTCGAAGAAGAGAGCATCACGGGACTCCACGATGCGGCGGCGCTCGGGGTCCCAGAACCGCCAGGCCTTTGACCGCGGGGCGACGCCAACGAAGGCGCAGAGGCGGCCACGCGGAGAGAGCTTGCTCCCCTGCTGCTCCGGCGTGAACCAGACGCAAGCAAGGGAGCCCCACACACGGCCGAGGCGCAGGTCCGCTCGACGCCCATACCACAACTCGTAGGGCGTGCGGTGACCTGGGAGGGGACTGTGGGGAATGTGGTTCCACACCCAGGTCATGTATGCCATGCCCTCAAAGGCAAAGGCCTCAGGCATGGCACTGTCGGCGCGCATGGCACGGACCGCATCCTCCATGGTGCGGTTCCAGCGCTCGGAGACACCGCTCTGCTGGGGGGTGGCGGGAGCAGAGAGGTTGTGAAAGACACCGAGCTCGGTGAAGGAGCATCCCATGTCACCGAGGTACTCGCCGCCACGATCTGAGCGAAAGGTCTGAAGGCGGTGGGGAGACTGGGGTTCTGCCATGACCAGCTAGACGCGGACCGCAATGGCTGCATCGCTCTTCTGACGCAGGCTGTAGACCCAGCGCATGCGCGTGAAGTCATCAGTCAACGTCAAGATGTAACGACCGCGGTCTTCCTGAAACTCAACAGGGAGCGGACCCATGAGGTCAGAGTGGACAAGCTCCAAGGGTCGACGAGCCCTAGAGACAGACGCAAGATAAGTAGACCGGTGCATTTTTCCCTCAGCACAGGCCAGACAGTCGGTCGTGGGCGGCGCCTCGAAGGACGCTGCATCAAGACCAAGAGCAGGCTGAGTGCGGATCAGCCTATCAACAGCCCCCAGGTGCACATGACAAAGACGTCGATGTAGGAGGCGGTGGTGTTCGGGGGACAGAGCACCAGCGACGAAAACACGAGCAGCGGAAGAGGGAGGCAAAGAGGGTGCACTCGCAGAGCACTCAGCAATGTGATATAGATCATCGACGATCGTCCCACTGAGGACGGTCTCCTCGGTGTCGCGCACAAAGATGCGAGCATCGGCAGTCGTGTGCGTGACACCGAGGCTCATCTTAGTACAAGCACGGACATAAAGTAGGCTCAGTTCCAGATCAGGGACAAAAAGGATGTTGGAGATGTATACGGGACCAGCTGGCCCGGTGAACTGCACAACCCCAACACCCTGGCCAGGGACCTCATGGCCAACTGCAGTGCGAACAGAGCAAACAGCGCCAATGGGATGCAAGACGACAAAGGCGTCACGACGACACGTCATGTGATGGGTGGCACCAGAGTCCACGACCCATGTGGCATCTGTGACCCGTGTACAAGGGGCAACGTGGCACTCGGCGATGGAACAAGGCGCGGCAGCAGGCCGCTCGGCAGGCGACGCGGCAAGACGAGCAACTGAGCGGACATGAGACGCATGCAACCAAGACGTGTCATCGGGTCCGTCACGCGCACACGGCTGGGCATGGGGACCACCACAGACATCATCACGCAACGACACAGACAGTCCACAGGCAGTAGGACCCCTTGACTCAGTCAATTCACTCGCACCTCCTTGAGATGAGCGCAGGGCGAGAAGCTGGTGAAGCTCGGCGATCGTCCTGTCACGCTCGGCGAGCGCCTGGTCGCGAGGATCGGCGGAGGAGCCTGCTGTGGCAGCGGACTCCTCTGGGATGGCTGCGGTAGTGGCGGCCGAGCGGGCGGTCGCACAGGACGTCTGGCGCATGCGCGCCTTGTGCGCCTGCTACAGCCCACGGGTGACCTTGGCCCAATCCTGTGGGCGTCCTGTCAGGCGAGTGCAGTCGGGATATCGATGGTCACCACCGCAGTTGAAGCACACGAGGCGACGTCCCGTTGTACTGCTAGAGCCGCTGCTGCTGCCGCCACTGCTGTTGTTGCCGCCGCCGCTACTGCTGCTCCCGTTGCTGCTGCTTCGGCTGACATTGCCAGTGCTGGTGCCGCTGCTGGTTCCGTCGCTGGAACCACCACCCGACGCTCTACGACCCTTCTTCCCCTACGCTGGAGCTGCCGTTGCTGTAGACGGAGGGGAGGGCGACGCGGCGGCAACTGCAGCTGAAGCGGTGCTGCGGCGAGCGCGGTTCGCGGCGTCCATGCCTGCCACATCCAGAAAGTGGAGAGTGGCCCAGCGAAGCAGGGTCCCGTCGCTCGCCATGTCGCGAAGCAGCGTCTGGTCGAAGTTGCTGAAGACGCACGTGTAGTCGGGGTGGATGTCGTAGAGGATGATCTGGAGGGCGGAGTATTGCGTAGGAGCGTCGTCCCCAAGATCCTCGTACAACTGGATCGCCCGGCGCCAGTAGTTGGCTGCAGACTCCTGAGCAGTCTGGCAGAGGGAGTTGAAGTCGGCGAGGCGCTGGGATGTCAAAGCCAAGGTGGCACCCTCAAACAGAGTGACGGTCACTGCCCATGCTGCGCAAGGGTTAGCTCGTGAGCCGGTCAGAGAATCGCCAAGGAACCGACTGAAGTCCTTAGTGAAGTCCGAGGCGGCATTCATCAGGCCGGAAGCTGCGCGGACTGCCATGTGTGTCTGAGCGGGGTCAGACGCCTGATATGGTGCGAGGTAGTAGGGGAGGACTCCCTCGCTCATGGCCCACATGCGAAAGCGTGGCTCCCAGGACTTGAAGTCATTCCCAGTCCGGAAGACGGGCGGGTCTGACTCAAACCACTTGGGTGGCTTGACCGTCGGCAGGGCAACGGCCGAAGCCACTGTGGGGCCAGGCATCGAGGAGGCAATTCCCTTACCCAGGCGGGCCCGGAGAGCCAGCTCCTAAAAGCTCAGTGGGCGGCGAGACGAGCTCGGGTCAGCGTTGGAGCTGGAGTTGGTGCCCTGGAGGGCCACATTGGCCTCACGCGCTCTGCGACGCGCCTCCAGGCGGGCGAGGCACGCTCGGAGCACCTCTTCCTCGCCCTCCTCGCCGGAGTCGGAGAGGTTCTCCGCGACTTCATCACCATTACCGCCGTGGGCAAGGTGGTCCGCGCTCCGGTCGGTCGACAGACGATGCTGCTGCTGCTGGGGCAGCAAACCCCTGACCATGTCCTGTAGTTCGGCCACCTGCCTTGTCAAGGTATCGTGGCTCTCCGTCTGTAGGTAGGCCAGTGCGCGCACTTGGCACGCCAATGTAGTCGAGCTCGGCGGCCGCTGCTGCTGCTACTGCTGCTGCAGCAGTGGTTGCTGGTGTTGTGGTAGCGGCTGTTGCTGTCACTGCTGCTGCTGCTGTTGCTGCAGTGGCTGGTGTTGCTGTAGTGGCGGCTGCTGCTGCTGCGACTGCTGCTTCCGCTGTGGTGATGATGGCGGTGGTCGACGTTGACCGCTGACGGCGCTGCCCTCGGCAGCTGCGTCGGTCCCCATGCTTGGGAAGGTTTTCTTCGGCATGGCAATTGGTTTCCTCCCCTGTTTTCCCCTCCGCGGAAGTCCTCCGCGGAGTGTCTTCATGGAACTGCCCCTCCGCGGAACTTCTCCGTGGAACGGCTCCGCGGATCCCTTCCGCGGTGAACCTCACCGCGAAAGCTCACCGCGGATTACCGCGGATCACCGCGGATTACCGCGGAGTACCGCGGTTTACCGCGGTTCACCGTCAATGACTGCGGTCACCGCAGTCGCGCCGGTGTGGAATGCGGCGGGCTGTTGGGGTCCGCGGTCGACACGTTCCGCACCCGCAGCTCCGCGGTCGCAGGTCCGCGACGAGCAGCGCCGATGTTTTCCGGAACGGTCGTGGAGGTGAAGCTGCGCGGAGGTGAAGCTGCGCGGAGGTGAAGCTGCGCGAAGGTGAAGTTGCGCGGAGGTGGAGCTGCGCGGAGGTGGAGCTGTGGCGGAGCTGCGCGGATCCGCGGAACACTGCGGATCCGGACTGGCAACGTCACCGCAAGGTGGCGAATGCGGAACGCCGAGTGCCTCCGCGGCACTCGGCGGGCGCGGTTGCCGCGCCCGCCGCGGATGCTTTGTCACCACGGAGCGCCGCGGAACGACCGAGGAACGACCGCAAACCGACCGCGGATTGACCGCGGATTTCATAGAAAACGGTCGAAGTGGTGTTGGGCCCTCCCAGGACCTCCCGCCGAGACCGTGGGCACTGCTGTTGCTGCTCCTCAAGGCAACGGCTGCGGTTGCTCACGACTTCTTCAGCTGCTGCGTCTCTGCTGCGCAGCTATGCGAGCACTGGCTCGCAGCTCTGATACCATAAGAGACAGCTCCTAGGACTGCTGTCGCTAGCGTGGCAGTACAAGCCAGCTAGCTAACTCACTAGCACACACAGGTGGAGGTGAGAACAGCAAGGGGTTGGCTAGGGACACAAACACAAGTGTCAGAAGCTGCAAACATTGAAATATGCAGAGAGATATGACAACTGAGGTCTGGCCAACCTAAACAGTGCCACGGATCTAGTGGATGCACGCACACACACACACGACGCACAACGGCGCTGTTTTTCTAGCAGGACAAAACAGTGGCAAAGACACAATTTTGGTCACAATTCCCTGCAGACACGTCAGAACGACGAGCCGTTTAAACCAGAACGGCCACGTCAAAAAGTTCTACATCCTGATAGGCTGCACGCCTACGTGCTCTGACATAGCACGCGTCTACAAAATACGGAAGTCTTTTGGGCGCCCGTCGCCACCGGCTGCCAGCCTGCTGCCGCCGTCGCCAGTCTCAGGGATTTGCACGTGAATGGACATGAGCCGAGGGGTCACCGTAAGCTATGTACGACACACACAACAACAGCGGCAACTATGCAACGGTGGTCACCGGGGATCTGGAGCGACGGGCTATAGGGTGGGCATGGTCGTTCTAGAATGGCGAGCTGTCGGTGCACGCGAACAGTGTGCGATTATTCGTTGGCGCGATAAGTATTTGCGATATGCAGCGACGCTCGAGCGAAACACCAAAACAGGCCTGTCGGCCATCGTCGACAACGGCTAAGTAGATGTACGTTTGCTAAGAAACGTAACGCGCATGGCCCAGTTGGGCGGAGAGTTTACGAACTACCCAAACTTGCTACATAGTGATCACTAGTTTCACACATTGTGCAATGGTTGATTTTATGGCCCCTATTGGACCCTGGTCCGTATGGCTCGAGTACCCAGGTGCAAGCAAACTCAACACTTGCTTGGTGGCAATGTGCATGCTTCATCGCAGCCCCTCGACTAAATGATACTGACTTTCTACAGTTGCACATGCTGTCGCTGTCAGTCATCCCACCTTTCACGTCAGCAGCTGTCCTCTGCATCTAAACTCAGCACACTTGCACACATACACATGTATGCATGCAGAGGCACACGCAGACACATGCACATTCTCTCGCACACAGCCACACATTCATGAATGCTCTCACACATGTCAGATAGTTGGCCATACACACAGGCTGTACCATGATGCAGATCAGCTCTAAGATGAAACATATATTCGATTATGTGGTCTTGTTACATTCTCACACTAGCAGAGTAGACTGCATGAACATGAGTTGAATGCTTCACCAGATCATAACCCAGAAACACAAAGCAACATGTAGTGATTGATGCGTATTTTCTCTGCAATGACAGTCGTCGAGATGCACAGATTCATCGGTGCAAGTGTCAAGGGAGCCTCATGGGTGAAAGTGGTACCGAGCAGCCATTACTCTTGAAATTGAAGCACACTCAAACATTATCTAAGTGGACACAAACAGGTATGTTACACTCTGCGTCTCACTTGGGAAAGTTGACAGAAGCCTTCATTCCCCTCATCTTAAGGGCCGCGCGATCATACGCACGGGCTGCTTCCTCCGGGCACTTGAAAGTGCCAAGCCAGATGCGGCTCTTTTTCTTCGGAAATCGGATCTCTGCAACCCATTTACCGCAGTGCCTTTGTCGCACTCCACGGTACTTGCTTGTTCCCCCGGATCTTCTCGGCGATGTGCCCACGGCTGCTTCGCTGCCCACTGGATCACTCAAATCAGCAGGTGACTGGCTGGCTTGGGCTGCAGGTGGGAGGCTGTCGCCAGATGCGCGTGCCACGGGTCTTGCCTGTTCAGGTCCGAGGTAATTTCCTGGAAGCCGGGGCATCGCTAGCCGAGGGAATGGCGGCGATGGTAGCGCCTGTTGCGGGCTGACTGATGGACCGGGCCGGGGCAGATGCTGCAGCAGTGAACGAGGTGGCAGCAGCATGGCACCCTGATGCTGCCGCTGCTGGTGGTGCTGCTGGTGGCGCTCTTGCTTGACTGGTGGCGACATGCTTGAGCTTCCCTGCGATCCCATCGCAATGGTGGCTCCAAAGAGGCGGAGACCTGGAGACGACTCGGGAGAGGAACCCGACGCCGGTGAAGCTTGCTTGGAAGGTGCCCAGGAAGTCAGCGGGCGACGTGGGGGCACCTCAACTTCCAGATTCATCTCCACGTCCGGGAAGAGGTCCGAGTTCAGGTCCAGGAGTCCAGAAGCAGACCCAGAGCTAATGCTCGGCCTCAGCGCAACAGAGCTGCCTGGGCACGAAGCCTGCTCGTGCACCAGGGGACCTTTCGCGGCGCGAACTGAAGCGCCTTGCGGAGAAAGCGAGCTCGTGTCTACGTTGCCCTGGGCTGCTGCGTTCCCGCAGAGGGCTGCTGCGGCCGCATGCAGAATGGCAGCCTGGATGGCAAGCCGAGCGGCCATGTGATCTTGTGGCACCGACGCAGGCTTCTGGGCAGTGCCTGAGGCTGCCGCTGCCGCAGCAATTGCCGACCCCGGTGGCATTGGCGTAGGAGTAGAAGGCCCACACACAGGGCCTGAAGAAGAGGGCGGGATTTCGCGCATCCCAGATGGCGGGGCGACGCGATGGTGTTGCGGGGAGTCTCCAGGTGAAGACGTTGGGTAGGTTCCAGGTGAGGTTTGTGATGAGCACCTTGGCGAAACGCCGGCCAGCTTGTCCGACGAGACGGCGTGCTCGGGAGATGCAGAGGGCGCATGTCGTCCAGGCCCCGATTTGGCGGTCGTGCCGGAGGGGGAAGACGAAGAAGAGGTGGACGTAGGGACAAGCGGGAGAAGAGCTGGAACTGTGAGTGGAGTTGTCGCGCATGCGTTGGAGCTGGAGAGTGGAGAGGGTGGTTTGAGCGTCAATGCAGTGAAGTCGTCTTCCGGCAATGATTGATGCCGCTGGATCCACTGTTGTTGTTGCAGCTGCTGCTGTTGCTGCCGCTGCTGCTGCTGCTGCTGCCTCTGCTGCCTCTGCTGCTGATGATGTTGTTGCTCCTGCTGCTGCTGCTGCTGCTGCCGCAATGCCTGCTCCGCCAGCCCCGTGAGCATGGCAAGCACGGACGACAGTTCCTGCGCCATGTGAGGCAGAACCTGACGTTAAACGAAGGAACAAGCTCGATCCAGGTCACGACGCAACAGTGCTGGCACTTTTTTGCCTTGCTAGGGGACGGGCACAACAAGTGCTTGAAGGTGATGAGAACGAGAGTCTAGGAACGACCGCCTATTTGAAGGCAAGTCAAGACGGAGAAATGTCTGAGTGACAGGCCGGCCGTGATAGGGACGGAGGTGGTCTGCTCGAACAGATGGGCGTCGGGAGCCGGGACGGATTTGAATGCCAGACTTTGCGTGGAGGTCGATTGGAGGTCGCTTAGAGGTCGGGAGGCGACGTGGGAGTTGGGACAAGCTTGAAGGATAAGCTTTGAAGCAGCTCTGCTGTCGACTGAGCTCCGATCAGGATTCAGGACAACAGGATAAAATTTCGTCTTGAGACGACCCATCCAGCGAGAATGGACGAGTGACAGCTTTACAGTCTGAGGCGGCGATGCTCGCTTTGCCTCAGGCGGTCCTTCGCTGCAGTAGCTGCGTCTTGCTCTCCTAAGCCTCCGGTTCTCACAGAAACTGAATCTGCTGCCGCCGATTGACCCTTGACCGGCTCCCATTGATTCCACGTAGATGGATGGTCACAGTCCACAAGCCGCCAACAGGACACGACCCGCAACGACCAACGCCCGTCCTGCCGGACGAGCGCAACAGGACAGAAATGCCGCAGCAATGAAATGGAGAACTAATTCCGACAGTTTTGCCTACCCCTGCATTCATACAGACACAGCTTCCGAGGATGGACGAATGCGACAAGAGAACGATAAACAACTTCTTCGCGAGCATCTGAGGGTGATATGGCCGCTCAATAACCATTCTCGGACATCGATGGCAGCTTACGAGGCGGACGTCCGCGAGAAAGGAGAATTCCAGTGAGACTGAAAACGACATGACTACCGATTTTTCTCTCGTAGATAACAGTCTTGTCCATGATGTGCTCGTTCGGAACGTTTTGGGATGAGTAACTCGCGATTTCTTTTGGGACACGTCGAAGCCTCGCCTTTCAACCGGACCGGGCCACTGCATGGAAGCGAGGGTAGCCAACCGCCGATTGTCGAATGACAATCGTTGCGGACCGTCGTGACAAAAATCGTTGTGTAGACTTCTTCGGTCCATCACCAGCCGCGCCCCTAGAATCTGATGTCACAGAGTGGGTATGTAAGTTGCCGTGTCCCACTGCACCCTTCCCAGCCGCGGTTAGGATAACAGTGAAAGAACCAGCTGTACGACGACGTGTGGCACTGGCACTGTCGGTTTAAGACAGCGGGAGCGAAATATCACGACTTCAAGAGAACGACTTCAGAAAGACGACAGTGAACGATAAGCAAACTCATTTCACTTCACCAAAACCTAGATACCGCCCGGATGCACCGATATACAAGGAAAAGACACCATTTTCAATAGCCACACTCAGTTGTCAGCAGAGGTCAGACGTTATGTCCGAAAGAAGTCGCTGCGGCCAGAAGGTTGCCTTGACGGTTGTTTTTCATCCTGTCAGCTCGTCTTCCGTCTGTGCATCACAAAAATTCCTGTGAATAATTCAACAACAACGTGATTCATTTCTGGATGTTGCAATCCACCATTTACTCCACATCTCATAGGTTTGACACGATTGAGATTTAGCTCCCCACTGCTACGATCACCAGATATGCTTGCCAGTGGAGTTTAAGCAAAACAAAAACCAAGAAATTAGTTTAAAATGATCTAAAACTTCATATGAATGCTAAAGAGAAGACAACCCTAGACTAGCCGTCAATGTTGAACACAAAATCATCAAAATTGCATCTCTCTCAAATTCTAAGTTGAATATCTTCCCATATGACCACTACCTCCTCAAGATTCAAACCCAACGAGGACTCTAGCGTAACCAACACCTAATGCTTGAAGTGACTTCCTTTCAAAGCATTGGTGCTATCCAATGAGCAAGACGATGAGTGAAAAAAACGCAAGGAGAATATTTATCACCTATGCCACTAGGTAGACTTCTCATAAGAAGCTTTGGCATGTCCCTTAGGTATGAGGAAATGCAACTTCAATGTCCAAACTATACGTTTCCCTCATTTTTCCATGAAAATGACCATCAATAATGGAAGGACAACGCATAAACTTAATAAATTATATCAAACAACCACACAAACTGTTTGTAGACAAAGAAAATTCAAAACAAACATTCCCAAATTTTATGAATAGCAACATTAACAAAACAATGAAGACAATTTCTTAATTTTTTCTAATGGAAGCAAAGGTGGTGCTAACTTCACGATGTTAGAAGAGATAAAACAATTCCAATGTATCTATGAATAAGTTACTCAACTCAAAGATGAAAAGTACTCATGGCAAGTGAATGTATGGTGTAATCCAGCCACTAGAGAAATGTAACATGTAATGGATATGTAAACATCAATTTTTTCATCTTGTTCAAAACACATGAATTGCAAGAAATGATTACAAACTATGTATTTTTTAAGTGAGCCACATGTGAAGCATCATGCAAATACTTATACACATCCAGAGATCCATCTCACATCATTGAATCAAACATAATAAATGAATGAAGAAATTTTTCAAAAAATAGAGAATAAAATAGGTACCACATAACATTCCCTTAAAACAGATAAATCCACAAATCAAGCAATCTCAATGGGGGTCTCTAGTTAAGATTAAGTACAACCAATGTGAGAGGGGAAGTAATCTAGCTCTTCAACTTAGCCATCAATGTCATGTAAATCAATCAACAACGGATTTAACCCATGTGTTACCCACTTGGAAACATCATTAATGTAACGAGGTACCCCTAGTTTTTTTTGCATACTCGGGGCTTTGTCCGAGTTTCAAGGGCATGCGGGAGATTTCTCATTTTTTCAAAAATGTGTCGGGAGGTCCGACTTGAGCCCGACGGCTCATGGATGCAAGGGGAAGAGGAGCAAGCAAACAAGCGACGACATGAGGATCACGCCGTCCCAGGGGGAGGCTTCTCTCGCAACCTCGCGAGCGCGTTCCGAACACGCAACGCGTAGTTGCATATCGCCCTCTCGGCGAGTAGCGTGATGGTGATGTCATTCGCGGAGGGGTCGTTTCAATGGACGGCCCCAGCAACGGACGAGATCGGCGGCAATAAAACCGGTGACTGCGACCATGCGACGGTCGCAGTTCTCCGGTGGCGTGTCCGACACGGTGACCACACCCACCATCGAGAGGTATACAAGAGCAACGAGGCGGCTCACTGAGAGACAAGATCGATTGTCGATCTCGACGATCGACAGCTAGGGACTTCTCGCACAAGGCACGAGGTGCAAGTGAGGCACCGAGTTTAGGTGCAAGTAAGACACCAAGTACAAGAGTAAGTAGCTTACTACAACAAGCTAGGAGACTAGTAGGCTAGGGCTATAGTAGCCGGCTTGAGAGTACAAATTCCCTGTACATTGCTCATTGTCATTACACTATATTTTCCAGCTCTAGCTTCCAGACATCTCCAAGTCTATCTTTCCACTACGACAGTGCTCTCCACATACCAAGGCTAAATCTCCATAGAGCACCCATTCTCATAATTCAAGATTATTGGAACTTGAGGAGAGAGGGAGCCTTGGAGCAGTGAGCATGTGTGATTGGAAGGGCATCACTTGTGCTGAAGAATGGTTGTTCAATCACTCAAAATGATGGAGTACATATAGAGCTAGAGCTTGGGCAAGTCAGCCCTCTCACAAGCCACACCACTTAGCCATGGAGGCTAAGGCTCACACACTAGAGTCCATAATCTCACACAAGGGAGGAAATCAGCCTAGCAATCAGGCTGACTACTCACACACGACCTAGAGAGCTAGAGAATGCTCTCATGGCACACTCCTAGTGGTCACATAACCCACAAACCCATGGGGAATCGCCATGTGTCCATGGCTAGCACACAAGGATCTCACCTCACCTAAAATGTAAGGAGAGGTACCTTTTTCCTAGTCAGCACACTCTGACAAGGCAATCCTAAGACCAAGGACCTTTTTGGATATTTCTCCCATCAGGTCTTGATCCTGGACCTCTTGCCTTTTTCTTTTCTCAGGCTAAGGCATGGAGTCATCACCCATGCCCACCCAGACATCGACGGTCCATGACCCCCGAAAACTTCGAAAATTCATATCTCCCGATCCGACCGTTGGATCGGCCTCAAACTTGGACCGTAGACATTTTTCCACCTGATCTTTCCAATGAAGAAGTCGGATTGGCGATCGGAGCAGGCATGTGGTACTTTCCTGGAACTTGCTCCTGTGGACCTGAAACTAAGCCAGATGGCTCCTTTCTCAACAATCTCCCACTTTGCCGTAGTCAGAGTGGGCTGAGTCCACATGCCTTCATGCAAAACTGCTGCTTCTCACGGGTCACTGGCTTGGTGCAGAAATCAGCTACTTGCTTGCTGGTTGGAGTAAACTCCAGCTTGATAGCACCCTCCTGCACCATGTACCTGATGAAATGATATGCGATGTCAATGTGCTTGGTGCGTGCATGGTGCTCAAGATTCTTGGCAAGTGCGATTGCGCTCTGGTTGTCGACGCGCACAGGAACTGGAACTGCTGCACTCCCACTCATCTCTGCCATGAGACGTTGGAGCCAAACTGCTTCCTTGGCTCCAAAGCTGAGAGATACGTACTCAACTTCTGTACTCGAGGTCGCCACGACCACCTGCCGCTTGCTGCACCAGCTGATGGCCCCACCATTCATGAGGAACACGTGTCCAGAGATGGACTTGCGGTCCTCAGGGTTTGAAGCCCAATCTGCGTCTGTGTAGCCGATGATGCTGTTGTCATTGCCGTTGTAGGTGATGCTGATGTTGATGGTTCCAGCAAGGTAGCGGAAGATCCGCTTCACTGCCTTCTGGTGCTCCAGTCCGGGATTAGCCATGTGCTGGCTCACAGCGCTCACAGCCTGTGCGAGGTCCGGCCTGGTTGCCACCATCAGGTACATGAGACTGCCGACGGCGCTCTGGTACTTCTGCCGCTCAGCTGCATTTGCTTCTCCATTGAAGCTCACGAGGTATTGCCGCGTTTCCAGTGGCGTGCCGATGGGTTTTGCCTCTGCCATGCCGAACCGCTGCAAAACATCCTTGATGTAACGGCTCTGCTGCAGCGAGAGAGAGCGTGACTTGCGGTCACGCGTGATCTGGATACCGAGGAAGTATGATGCTTCCCCGAGATCAGACATCTGGAAGCGCTCCTGCATGGCTTCCTTGAACTCCTNCACATAGACAATGATGATGAGGATCTCATGCTCATGCTGCCAGCGATACATGCTGTAGTCACACTCGCTGCGCTCAAACCCCATGCACTGCAACGCCGCATCCAATTTCTGGTTCCAAGCACGCGATGCTTGCTTGAGGCCGTACAGCGACTTCTGCAGCTTGCAGACCAGGTGCTCCTGGCCATCCATCACGAACCCCTCTGGCTGCTCCATGTAGATCTCTTCCTCCAAGTCACCATTCAAGAATGCCGTCTTGACATCCATGTGGTGAACCTCGAAGTCCTCAGCTGTTGCATAAGAAAGGAGCGTGCGCACAAAGGCAAACTTTGCAACAGGGGCAAAAGTTTCTGTGTAGTCAATGCCCTCCTGCTGCGAGTAGCCCTTGGCAACCAGCCTCGCCTTGTACTTTTCCAGGTTACCATCTGCTCCCCACTTCTTCTTAAACACCCACTTGCACTTGATCACCTTACGTCCTGGTGGACGTTCAGTCAGCTCCCACGTGCCGTTCTCCAGCTGCTACTGTATCTCCTGCTGCACGGCTTGCGCCCAATCTGCTGCATCTGGTGCAGCCATGGCCTCCTTGTATGACGTTGGCTCATCTGAATCTGCTGCAACTGCGACGTTCATCTGTTCTGGTTTCTGCAGCATCCTGAAATGGCCGCGCTCACCAGGCTTGTAACGCACCCTAAGAGGGTACCTGCGACCTGGGGCTGGAGCGTTAGCGGGTGGCTGGCGCGGTGCTGCTGGCACAACTGCTACTGCTGGTGGTGCTACATCTCCCTCCTCTGCTTTTGCCGATGAGGCTGCTGTATCTGCAACATCAGACATGGGAGAGTAGAGTGATTCTCCCACTGTCACAGTGGAGGAAGGATCGGGAGAAACTGGGTCAGGAAGAATTTCTGCTCCAACCGTCTCGTCAGCTGCTGGTTCTGCTGTCTCTTCACACACGATGTTGGTGCCGATGACGTTGCTCGCATTGAAGACGACATCCCTGGAGATGATGACGTGGCCTGTATCCCTCTCGTAGAGGCGATACGCCTTGCTTGCCACGTCGTAGCCAATCATCAGCATCTGCGCACTCTTTGCGTCCCACTTTTGCCGCTTCTCTTTTGGCACGTGCATGTGCGCCAAGCTGCCAAACGCGCGAAGATGACCCACGCTCGGCTTCTTGC